>JAPYZM010001807.1:0-16382 GCA_030522845.1 Psyttalia concolor
ACCAGTTTATGACTTTATAACATCATAACAAGGTAATGGCACAATTAGTGTTAAGTATGGTGAGGTAATCGGAGGAGCCCGTAAAGTAACACTTTACCGTTAATTTAATGAATTAAAGCAGAGTTTTATAGTGAAAAAAAAATATATTTTGGCTAAATGATTTACTTGAGCATTGATTCCGGTGTTTTCGAGACTCAGGAGGTGTCTGACACAGTCCAAATGACCTGCACGTGAAGCCCAGTACAGAGGGGTATTGCCAGCAGAGTCCAAACCTGTTGGTGACACCCCTTGCCTCAGGCACTCGAGGAGAAATGAGATATTGCCTCGCCTGGCTGCCTCGTGAAGGGGCAGTTCCACTTGCTCCATTTGTTCTTCAACTGTTGATGTTATTTTGAAAATGTCAGTGGATTAAATTATTTCAATAACAGCCCCTATCGCACAATAATTTACAGACAATTTAATCCTCTGCATAAAATTCTTTTAACATTTTCCGTAGATATCTTCACAGCTGTCAGATTTACCAGAAAATGTCATAACAGATTTTAAAGAGAGAATTAAATTCCAAATGAAAAACCTCTTATGACATTTCCCCCTAAAACCACTTTAACTCCCGATATTTCCCAGAAAACTCCATAAAAAACACGTAAACTTATCTCTCTCGTACTTCACATCCCAATTATCCCTTAAATTTCCTCAATTGCTAAGTCTTTATGATGAATATATTAACCATAGTTAGAGGGTATTAGTCCCTCTTTGTCGCCACACTTAGCCTTCCACCAGTTTGGATCTGTGTCAAGATCATGAACATACAGCAACTGACCTTCCTCAAACGACAATTCATCCGCCTGTGGATCAACAAAATTCCTCAATTAATAATTCCCACTTGATTCTGCAATCATTAGCTTACATGTTGAGCTGTGTAATTGTAAAGTGCTCTCACAACTTTGACTTTTCCTGAGAACAACAAACACAAGTTAATGTTAATGACATGTGGACCACAAAAAACTAGGTTAGAATTCTATTCTCTTCTCTTAATTTGTGATTAATTAGACAATTCTCCTGCAAAATCCTGTGATTTATTGTTAGTTCATCAGCTGGTGCATCAATAATTTAGGGAATGATGATTCTCTTGTGAATACCTGGTCTCCTGATGGGTTTTGGGGGCTGAGGGGGCTTTGCAGACGTCTTTTCTGTCTCTGTCGCCATTATGACTCAAAACTGATTCAAAACTTCTTATCACTAATTATTTGTGATAAGACCTTCAACTCGGAAACTTTAGCATGTTCTCTTTTATAACTTCCTTCATTTTAATCATTCAGAGGAAGATTAAGACGAATGAAATGGCAGAGAATTTATTTATTTCAGTTGCGAGAAAAATTAATAGGAGTTCGTTAAACAATTCTAACAATTCATAAATAATATTGACATATTTTCTTACGTTTTAATTATGATGATCATTATGGTCTATGACTTTGGATGAAGTCCTTCAATGATTATTAATTTTTTTCACATGTATCTTTATTCTTGTCTAGTTCATTGAAAGTCTTGATTAATCTAATTATCCTCAAAGTGATATGATTATTATCAGAGAAACCTCATCAAAATAGCCTGAAAGAAACTCGTTTACTGGAGACATATAATTCTGGAAAAATAAATACTGGAGAGAATATTAATATTTCTTAATTTATTTGAGAGAATTAATTGATTCTTCAAAGACAGTAGAGGATTATTAAGTTGCATGTAAGTTTGGACTGTCATCCGCTGATGATTATTTTTTTATGAATGTCATATTTTCAATTTACTCTATTTTTTTAATTGTACAATCAATTGTAATTGTACAATGTTTAATTGTACAATCTGACTATCCCTTAGAGCAAAATGATTGTGACAATGGAATTAAACCAGAAAAATCACATGACAGATGCTCATTTGGAAACAAAGGTTTTTATTTTACAAAAAAAAATAGTTCTCCCACGTAAATAAATATTGGGTAAAATTGTTTTGTTTTTCAGGTCATGATATTCCCATTTGGAACCTATAATTCAAAGAAGTCGATAAAGCAGGAATTCCGGGAGTTAATGGTGGAGACACTAGTTGAGGAGCACCTGCGGCAATGTTCAGGCCTCAACGAGTGAGAGTAAACCAAAACCCAACGATTTCGATTCCTGCGATGAACTGACGGTGGTAAAACGGGCGGACGACCCACAAAAAGTGTTTTGTTTCCCCGAAATTCGTAAACTGACATTAAAAATCGTCGTCGACCCCCTTGAGTGCTGGTCCACTGATAAATCTCTAGGACCGTCATTTTGTACGAAAACTCTCACGTTGAACGGTCCTAACTAGACTCACTGTCGCTCTCCCATTCGTCTATTCATCCGAGTCGGAAATGGACTCGAGTTTCCGAAGGTGTTGAGTAATTTTGTCTTCTGGACACTCGATCCCACGACTTTTTTTTTTCCATAAAATGAGGAATTATTCTCTATCTGCAAGCGTTTATTGTCGCGAAAGTTTACTGCTCTACTGGTGATACGGATGCCCTGGATAATCGATTGGAATATTTTTCGTTGACGATTGCTTCCAGGATTATGTCAATGCTCTGAGGTAAATTATAAATAAAACAAAGGAATTGTTGTTCTTCTTTAGCTGTTCAATTGGGGGATTTTCTTTCGCAGTAAGTGTAGGCTTATTTTATTGGTGCAATGTGGGAATGGGTAATTGATTTTCTGTTTGGGCGAACAGAACAAAATGTCTGATGGTAATGCAGCTATGGACTCGATGGACTCGGACGAGGATATCTTTCGCCCGAGACCCAGGAGACTCAGTGGACGACCTGCTCACCGGGTCATGAGGACACAGCCTGGGGTCAGGAGGAGCACCAGGAATAGGATGCAGACTTATGATAATCTGAACACCAGTTGGATACTAGGTTAGTTGGGGCTGGAATGGGGTCGAAGTATCGACTGGGGGCCATGTTCTGGATTTTTTTTTGCAATTTAAAATGGAGATTTTTGGGAAACGGGGGGGATTTAGGGGAAAACTTGAAAGGACATTTTTTGTAGAGAATTTCATTTTTGGACTAAAGTGTCTTTTGACATTTTTTCCGGGCACCAATCATTAGCAAGATAAATCGATAATTGCGATGAGGAATGTGACGATAAAATCTCGAAGGCAATTTGATGATTATTTTTAAAATATTTGGAGAAGTAGAGCATTCCGAGAATAATTCAAAGAAAAAATCTTTTCACATTTTATCTGATATCAATTATGAAAGAGATAAGTAAATGATTATGTCATAACGAGTTTGTTTATTCCTTTCAAAATGTCTTCGACAATTGTGGCTTCAGAGAACAACTTCAATGGATTATTTTTTTAGAAAATTGAACCGTTTCCGTAGATTCTTTTAATTTGAGGTGAAATTTATTCTGAATTACACAGATGAATTAGAGCTTAATTATAATTTAAACGCTAGTTGGATACTAGGTTAGTGGGGGCTGGGACGGAGTTCAGGTATCGACTGGTGGCCATGTTCGGAATTTTTTCTTTGGATTAAAGTGAAAATTTGTAGGAAACAGGGGAATTTAGGGGGTAACTCAAGAAGAACTCTTTTATAGAGAATTTAATGTTTCATCTAAAGTGTTTTTTGTCATTTTTTCGGGGCACCATTCATTATCCAGATATATTAATAATGGAGATGGATAATTTGATGATAACATTCCGAGACAAATTTGCTGATTATTTGAATAATATTTTGAGAAGTGGAGGACTTAGAGAATAATGTCGGCAGACAGTCTTAAGACAATGAAAATTGCTGCAAAAAATGTTGTTACATTGCTTAAAGATTTTTGGAAAATGTGGAGAAAATATTGTCTTTAGAAACTATTTTGGAAAGTAGATTTAGAAATAGCTATAGAAAAATATATTTCCCGAGAATTGTATTTTTAACAAAATATTACTCTTGCTTATTACTCTGCTGAGATGAATAATTAAATAAATTTTCGGGAAATATGTTCAAAAGCTGTGGATTCAGATAAATATCAACAGACTATTTTTGTAGATAATTAAATTGGGTACAAAAGGTCTTTTGATATCAACGAAATTTTGAGACAAATATTTTGAAAATTAGTTTGAGGGCCTGGAACGGGAGCCACAACGTGGAAATGGCTGTCCTGAAGCAATACATTCAAAAAGGCCATTTTCTTTTATAATTTCCTTGGACCTTTTTTTTCGCACTGATAATGAACTAAACTTCCCTTACGAACCTCATTTGATTAAAAATTCAAGATTTTTGAGACTTGATGGGCTCTCTAATAAAAAATCGATGACCAGAATCGCCTAATTACTAACACAATTATAAGTATAATTGCAATATCGAATGTAATCATTGCCAAAGTGAGCACCTGACCATTATCCCGTAAGGGGCCGCTCTCTAATTCCGACGCTTGTCTTTCAGGAACCCAGACTTTAAAAGGCTACCCGATGTTCCAGAACCACGCCTCCTCCTCCGAGAAGGAGATGGCGGACGAGCCCCCTCGCGACCTCCGCGACCGGATGCCCTTGCGCTCGCGGGAGAACCACCCTCCGCCCTCCAAGTCCACCCGCCACATCCGCGACCGTTCGTCCCTTCCGCGTGACCGTGCGCCCCTCTCCCGCGACCGTCCCTCCCTCACCGAGACCGAATCGAAGAACCTCCGGGAGTCTCGTCACCCGCCGAAGGACCTGATCCCGAAGATCACCACCCGAAGTAAATCCGAGATTCCCAAGTCGCCGTCCGAGGAGAAAGAGGTTGTTCGCACACGCAAAACCGACAGTCCCAATCGCCTCCGGGAGGGTCCGGTGACTCGTCTCTGTGGAATGCTCGATAAAGACGAGAAAGTGAAGACCGAAGCCCCGGAGAGAAACGACGACAGTTCCCAGGAGTCAGAGAAGCCCGAGAACAATGGAAACTCGGACAATGATGACGGCTACGAGGACATGTACACTAGGATTAAGAGAACGCGGAGGACCTCCCAACGCCAGCTGGACAGGAGCAAGAAAATGTCGGAGAGTGACATGAGCGAGTCCTCGGACTCCCCGGGGCCACGGAAGTACAGTCTTCGCCAGAAGAAGCCGACGGTGGACAGATTTCAGGCGAACGCGGAGCCCGGGCGGAGATCGATAAGGGCCCTTCGGAGTGTCCTGACGAACTCGATGCGCAGGAGAAAGCATCGCAGCAAGAGCTCGTCGTCCTCCGATTCAGACGACCCCGAGCCCCAGAGGTATGACAAGAAGAAGGGGAAGAAGGCGAGGCAGACGGCCGTGCCGCAGGGAGGACCGCCCGACAAGAAGGCGGACATCAATCCGATTACGCTGGATACGAATATCAGGTGAGAGGGCTTTTCCAATTTGTTCAGTCTGAAGTTGAGACTTTAGGGAGTTTCATATTCAGTCATTGAAAATTTTAAATCAACGCGTGAAAAGAGTAATTCAAGCTCTCTAACAGTCTCAACTGTTGACTCTCAAGACTTAAAAGTTCAAAATAAAAAAGCGACTTGAAAATGGGCTTTTGCTGCTTACGAATGTCTTAATCGGAGACCTTCGAGATCTCAGAACAAGGATTTTCTACGAATTATGGCCTGCAAGTCAAAGGAACTAACAGTTTAATTGAATTTTTACTTTGGTGCCAGATCTAGCAATTCTTTCAATTCAATCTAGTTATGTTGTGTGATTTGGCGTGGTCATTAAATTTGGGAACTCTGATCTAGTTTTGTCGCCAGATCTAGTAATTCTGATTGGGTTCTGTCGCCTGATATGACATTGTCACCAAGTTTGGAAACACCCGTCTAGGTTTCCCCCCCAGACCTGGTAACTCCGATCTGGCTTGCCCACCGGAGCAATTTCGGCTGTAGCCCTCTAAGCAAAACTCAATGATCTCCTTTTTCCAGATTCAACGACGTGGGAGGCTTAGAGTCTCACATCCACTGCCTAAAAGAGATGGTTGTATTCCCCATGATGTACCCAGACGTCTTCGATAGATTTCATATAACCCCTCCGAAGGGAGTCCTGTTCCACGGCCCCCCGGGTACCGGTAAAACTCTGATTGCAAGGGCCCTAGCGAACGAGTGCTCCCAAGGTTCTCGTAAGGTCGCCTTCTTCATGCGGAAGGGAGCCGACTGCCTCTCAAAATGGGTCGGCGAGTCTGAACGACAGCTTCGACTTCTCTTTGAGCAAGCCCAGCAGATGAAGCCCTCAATCATCTTCTTCGATGAGATCGATGGCCTAGCACCTGTCAGGAGTACCAAACAGGACCAGATTCACGCAAGCATTGTCTCCACTCTTCTAGCGCTGATGGACGGACTGTCAGACCGAGGTGAAGTCATTGTAATCGGTGCCACCAATAGAATTGACGCAATCGACCCCGCCCTCAGACGACCGGGAAGATTCGATAGAGAACTTTTCTTCCCACTTCCTGCCATGAAAGAGAGACTGGAGATACTGAAAATTCATGTGGCCAAATGGCAGACCCCACCCACTGAAGAATTACTCCAAGTTCTTGCGGAGAAGACCACTGGATACTGCGGATCTGATTTGAGAGCTCTCTGCACCGAAGCGGTCCTCCAGGGACTCAGGAGAACCTACCCACAGATATATAAAACGAGCAATCGACTGCTACTGGATCCACAGAGGGTCGAGGTCAAGAAGAGAGACTTCATCGAGGCAAGTTCGATTCTTGTGCCTTCGTCACATAGGGTGGCACCCAGTGTCAGCAGAAAACTTCAGCCTTTTTTGATTCCACTGCTGGGCCCTGCCTTGGAGGATCTGGTGAATGCAGTGAAGGCCATATTTCCTCAGGGAATCAATCCTGCTCTTGCGAAGATCAAGGTGGCTAAGGGAATTCACCGGCCTAGGATGCTGGTTACTGGAGATGACAGGTAGGTGGTCATGAGTTTGGGGGTTTGAAGGAGTTAGAAGAAGCTATATGTCTGTAGTTTTATCAAGATACTAATGCCTCGATTTTCAAGACGTTGAGGAAATGAAACCTTTCATCAAGAAGTTGTCTTAAATATTTGCATTAAATAAGGCATTTTTCAATTTTCTGTCCAGATTTTTTCTACGTTTTTAATGTCACGAGCGGGCTGTTATTTTATTTTATTCACTTCTTCACCAGGTAATCAGGATTAGATTTGGTGATTTCATTTTTTAATCACATTTACTTCTGCACTTTTTCATTACCTACATTGATATTTCATTCTTTGTCAAATTATTATAATCTACTTGCAACTTTTTTCGTCCAAATAGTTCAAATAATGAACTAATCCATAAATTCTCTCCCCATAATCTGTTTCGAAGAGCATGAATGGAGAGAAGATTGAAAATTGTGATCGACACGAAAAGAAAATTTTACTTTTTAATGCCTAGGGAAAATTGTGAAATTATTATTTTTTTTTTTTCAAATTGTGAACCAATACTTATCGATTAAATTTCGATCCTCATATTTTGATGAGATACATAGAAAAATAGCAAAGAGTTCAAATTGGAGACGAGATTTTTTATCGGATTAATATAATGCAATAATAATAACTAGGGATCGACGGCAGTGACCGTGTGGTTAGAGTGCCAGACTGGTATGCCAATGATCCGGGGTCGCTTGCGTCACCGGCGGTCAAAATTTGTCAAAATTTGTAGCACTCCGATCTTACGATTCACTGCCGAGCGGGAGTCTCCTAAAAAGGGCTGTACCTGGCTAAGGTTTTCCCCTCAGGGAGAGGTTTTTCCTTGGTCCTTGGCGAATGCGGTACAGCGGGGTCGGGGGTGGGAAGGGTAAAGACGTGGAAACCCGAGAGGGTATACGTGAGGACAGGGGGAAAATAAATAATAAGTAGAGAAAATGGTCAAATTAATGTTTTTTTTTTCAAATCGTGAACCAACACCTATCAATTAAATTTCGATCCTCACAATTTAAAGAGATACATAGAAAAATAGCAAAGAGTTCAATTTGGAGACGAAATTTTTTATCGGATTATTATAATGCAATAATAATAACTAGGGAAAATGGTAAAATTAATGTTTTTTTTTCAAATAGTGAACCAATACTTATCCATTAAATTTCTATCCTCACTTGTTGATGAGATATGTAACAAAATAGCAAAGAGTTCAAATTGGAGACGAAATTTTTTATCGGATTATTATAATGTAATAATAATAATTGCGGTTTCCCCCAGGTCTCACGGTCAAGGCCCCAGATTGGCTCAGGCTCTGCTGTACAGAATGGAGCACGTGCCAGTACAGACACTTGACGTGAGCACACTTTTCGCCGAGAGTGCGAGATCACCCGAGGAGACTTGCGTCCAGGTCTTCAACGAGGCCTCCAGGAACATTCCCTCCATCATCTACATCAGGTCTATCGACCAGTGGTGGCCCCTGGTACCTGAGACTGTCAAAGCTGTCTTCATGTGCAGAATTGCAGCGCTCGATCCCTGCCTGCCTATTTTAATTCTAGCTACGAGTGATGTGGACTATCGAGAGCTGCCTCCCAAAGTGAAGAATCTGTTTAGCGAGCTCAGAGGAGAGGTCTACACTATGAAGAGTCCTGGAGTGGAGCAGAGGGAGCAGTTCTTCAGGCCCATTTTCATGGAGCAGAGCCTGAAGGGACCACTCGTCAAGGATGATAAAGTCAAGGAAATGGAGGAACTGCCACTGGCACCTGATCCCATGCCAAAGAAACTTAGTGATGAGGAGGTCAAAGTCCTCAGGGAGAAGGAGGAGGTGTCGTTGAGGGAACTGAGGATCTTCTTGAGGGAGATCTGCGCGAAATTGGCGAGAAATCGACAGTTAGTATATGATTTTGGAAGAAATTATATTCGAAAAATCGAACGGAATTTTGGAGGGCATTTTGGAAATTTCGTAGTTAAAAATTCATTTTTTTATGACAAAGACCTATGAAAAATGTCAGGTTGATTGGCTGAAGAAAGTTAATCGATAGCAGAAAAATTCCGATCAATGTTTAGTTGATTTTTTTTTAATAGTTGGAAATTTAAGGTGGTTTTCATAATATTTAAATTTTTAGCATTTATATTTTTCTGCATCGAATTCGATATTTCTATCCTGAAACGAAAAGGTTTTTGCACGAAAATTATTGTTATATTTTTTTTCTTCATGTGTTTCCGTTCGAGATATTTTTTTAAATAATTAAGGTTCGTTTTCAACTCGAGAGAATTCTTTCTTCGGTAATTCCTAAATGTCCGACAACTTTGTTTCAATTTAAAATTTATTTTCTATTTATGTTTCGACTGAAAAATCGGATAAATTTGCAATTCCTTGGAAAGATCAATAGAATCATTTATTTTTTCCAATTATAAAATAAATGTACAAAATTATATCAAAAATATCAATCAACAATTTCTGACATGTGTCGATAAACTAATCGAGCCTTTCAAAATTTTCTCAAAACTTGAAATCACTCTAAAATAAACAAGTATATATTGACATTGCTTAAATCGAAGAGAGGAATTGCTAAACATTTTCTGATTTTATTAATTTCTTAACTATTCACTTGTTTGTTTATTCTTTCAAATAATAATTTATTGTCATTTTTTTGCAGATTTTTCATGTTTACAAAACCAGTGGACACAGAGGAAGTCCCAGACTACAACTCCATTATCAAACAGCCTATGGACCTCGAGACTATGATGACAAAAATCGATATGCACTGTTACCTCTGCGCACGAGATTTCCTGGATGACGTTGATCTCATTTGTAGAAATGCCCTGGAGTACAATCCCGACAGGTATGAGCAGATCTACCAGATAATTTCATACACTCAATGACAAATAAAAAAAATTCTAATGAAGCAGGTGGTCTCCATTTTTTCTAATGCTTTTTCCAAATCTGTCAGCGGTAGTTATCACTGAATTGGCTTTGATGACTTCGAAAGTCCGGAATATTCGGAAAGTTCGGAATATGATGAAAGGCTTTAATCCAATCCAAGATATAAATTGAAAAAAAAAGAAAGAAAGTTTATCAGATTTTCACTTCTGAAATTTTATTTTCCCCAAAAAAATTGGCAAATATTTAGACATAAATTATCGAAAATATTTCAGAGAAATTAGTCAAATTTCAGCAACTGATAAATTTCCCTTGAAAAATTTTCGAGATCAGATTTTTTCTCTTCGATTGTTCTTCAAAACATTAATATACTTTATGCAAGTGGAGTTACCATCTTCTTGAACATACCAATGAACCTCCAGTGATGACATCTGAACAATAAACATATGAAACTCACTGAATAATTCTTGTTCCATTCAGCTTGCGCGATAGGCCCTCCCTTGGGATACTAAAGAGGTAGTCTCACTCCATTTCACCTCTGATGCCTTATTGTATCGTAGATCAATGATTTTCAGTTGTGAAACCCTACGCTATGCCAATTGAAAATCATTTTAGAAAACCCTTTCACGGAAAGAGAATTCTTAGATCAAGAATTTTGTGAGAAATTATTTTTGAGGGGAATTTCTGATGAAATTTCTAAGTTGTGGACTGTTAAAATGAGATCTCCGAGATCTAATTATTGTTTATCCCTGGAATTATTGTTTTTTTTTGTTATTGTTTGCCATTACAAAATAAGTTTTGATGTTCAAAAAAAAAGAATTCGATTTTTTCGGTCAAATTAGAAATTTATTTTTGAGTGAAGAAAGAAACCAACTTTTTCTCCTTTTTTTTTATGTCAGCAGATTTAGTTTCCTTATTATAACAACGCTTGGGACTACTAAAAATAAAATTACTATTCATAAATAAAGTTTCTACATAACATTTGGGCAAACGAATTTTTTTCTCCAGACATTGAAAGAATATATTACAAACAAATCAATCGAAGAATGCATCTTGCGCGAAAATTTATGATTGCATTGAAAAAAACAATTTCCAAAAAAAAACCTCATATTTTGGCTTAATTTTTCGATTACTATAATAATCCTCAATTTTGAGTAATTGGCGGCAATTGTATCCTCAAAAATTGCGAATCCCTACTTGTATATTGGCTCTTTATTTATTTATGTTTTGTATTGATTTTTTTTACTGCCAAAAACAGAAAAAAAAACATTTCTTGGGCTGAGTTTCCCCTCGAGCAAGGAATGATAAAATAGATAAGTGATTATGATCTACGACTTAGAAAATCTCACACGATCTGTTACAAAAGATTTCCCTGATTAATCAACCCCTTGATCAAGAACAATCTTTCCGTGTTTCCCCTCAGTACCTCCCTCCCCTGAGTGAACCCCCGACTAATCCCGATATCCTCAACAGAGATCCAGCAGACAAGCTGATCCGTCACCGAGCGTGCTCCCTCCGTGACAACGCTTACGCGCTCATAAAAGCCGAGCTCGACTCTGACTTCGAGGACAAGTGTCGAGAGATCTCGAAGAGTCGCCGGATCCCTGAGGACCTGGAGCCCGAGGGGAATGCTCGCCCATCCAAAACCGAGAGCGTCAGCAACGATTCCAAAACCGAGAAGACCCAGAGTCCAGGAGCTTCGGTGGCGCTGAACGGACGAAAATTGAGCACCTCGAGGAAGCGTAAGGTGCCAGCTTGGGCGAGGGGCTACGTCAAGAAGGTCACGAAGAAGAAGAAGATCATGTTCGAGGAGAGTGCCAACGAGAGTCCTCCGAAGGGCAACAATGGAACGAGAGTTGTCGATCTCGAGAAGTTCCAGGAGTTCGAGGCCAATGCTGTTGTCATGAATGGAGGGGACTCCACTATCTACGACAATACAGAGTCTGAGAATGAGTCTGGCACCGAAGGAAATCCCAAGGAAGTGGTCATTGGTAGTCAGGTGGAGGTGATCAGTGATAAGGGGGAGAAGGAGACGGAGAAGGAGGTCGAGAGCAAGGAGGAGAGGCCGACGGAGGAGAGACCTGTTGAGAATGCCGAGTCTCACAGCTCCTCCAGGAGGGAGAGCACTGATGATCTCACGTTTGCCGTCCACTGCGATTCTAGTCCGAGGAGGGTGGGCGACGAGAAGGTGGTGGTGGATGAGGCCGAACTTGACGAGGCGTGGAGGCACACCGTTGATGTTACCAGGGAACTCGCTGTTGAAGTACTATGCGATATTTATGTACAACTCAGCAGGTGCGTTGGGAGGTATGAGAGGAGTTACGACAGGAAGACACTGCCAAAGGTGAGTTAATTCGATTTTTATGTGCGAATGGAAGCTTTGAAATTGTTCAATTTCTCCATTCCCCAATTTTGGGTGGAAATCGCCGAATTATTTTGCACGCATTCATCTATGACTTCGTAAAACTGGCTATTTTTTCTTCGCAATCAGATGGTTCCGTTGAGAAGTAATTGAACTTATTTTCTGAGTAAAGAAGAGGATTACAATTTCTTTTGTCGTTTGTTTTGACGATTGTTTTGTAATACTTGAATTCTTACAGCGTTTATAATATTGATAGTTGTATTGGAAAATTTTATTTTGGTGGATAACTGTCGCGCGATAGACAAACTTTGTAATTGGATTTTTTGCCAGATGTTAAGTTTCATTGCCTCTTAACAATCTCAATATTTAGTTTATCCTTTTTTCTTCTCCTTGCGATGTCTTTTATTTTCTGTAGTTTAGAATGAATTCGTTATAAACAATACGAAAATATTTTCTTGTGACGAGATATGGTAGAAATGAAAAAATATATAAATACAAAATTCGGAGAATTATCTTGGTCAACTTGATGATCAATTTTTACCAAATCGAAGCCATAAAAGCCTAAAGTAGTTACAACAAATTTGAAATTTCAGAAAATTATATGTCTTACTGAGGACTAAAAAACTACCTGAAAATCACTTTAAAAAAATGCAAATATTTCCTTTTAAATTTTTGTTGGAAAGTTCACCGAATTGATGAAATTTATAAAATTCGTATTCATGACTCAGTTTCAGTTGCCCTCCGCCGTTTAAAAAAAATGGACATTCATTGGTGAACTCCTTTTCGAAAAAACAATTTTTGGTATTCGCAAAAATAAATCGTATGAAATCTGGAATGACTCGATTTCTTCCCTTAATTAACGACTAAATGTTCTCAAAACCCAATGATTTTATGACGTTCCTTGACTAATTTTCCTTCGTAAACAGTCAAGAAATTGAAAAGAAAAATGCTCAATATTTTCCATCAAAAAATTTGGTTGCCTAAAAAAATCGAGGATCTCACTCGATTAGTGAAGTTATTAATTACTAACGAAGATTTAATACTTTGTTTTCCCTTGCGTCCACAGGATTTGCTCAACGAACTACAGAGATTCGAAAGCCCCACCGATAAATCAATGGACACGTCCGAGGGAGAATGTAATGGTTAGAATTCTGTAAAAAATGAATACGTATGATTAAAGTCACTCATTTCGACAATTGGATCTCACTGCTGCGCATCACGTTCCACCGAAACTGCCGAAATAATGGACTATTATTTTTCGTCGTCTACTCGTCCTCGTCAACACTATTTTTGTCGTAATCGATGAAAATTGTAAATAATTATCTAACGAATTTTTTGTATTTTCATTTTTTTTATTTTGTATTATGAATCCAGCCATCGTATTATAAATTGCACGATCCCAAAAGCAGGTAGACGCGTAATTCAACATCTTTTTCGTGATTATCAGGATCATTATTGTAGTACAATCATTTTGTATTTTTAAATGCTTGTACTTACTCGTTCATTCTTCTTTTTTTTTTCTTTTTTTCCTTTCTCATGAAAACCAAATGAGTCGATCGAAAGGGCAATTTATGATAATTAGGAAAATTTCGTTGCCAATTAGACTGTAAATTTAATTGTGAACAATGTGGAAATTTGATTTGATATATTTTTTTCGTCAGTTGTTCATTAATTATTTGAAAATTATCTCGTCAATCACAAACTTTCACAGATAATAATTTGGGCGAGCATGATAATTTGTAGTAATTAAGACAATTTTGTTGCCAATTAGATTGTAAATTCAATTTGGAATGGATAATTGTTTGATAATTGAAATTAAACACGTGAAAATTGAATTGTGGAATTGATTTTTCACATATTTTCATCCGATTCTCAATAATGAGGACACAAAATGGTCATTCATTTATCAATTATCGTAAAATTATCTCATTAACGTGTGATTTCCAGCGAAAATTTAGACCATAAAATGATAATTTATGATAATTAAAACAATTTGTTACCAATTCAATCGTAAATTCAATTACGAATGAATAATTATTCGATAATTGAAATTAAAAATGTAAAAATTTGATTTTATAGTGAATTTGTCACATTTTATCATTAAATTGCGATTAATTTCACCACAAAATTTTCATTAATCCATTAATGACTGTGAAATTACCCCGTTAACATGGGATTTTTGGAGAAAATGTCTCAAAATGACGGATAAAACCAGAAAATTGAAGAAACTAACAAAAAAAAAAAATCGATAAAATAATGCAAAAGAATGGAAAGCGATTAGAGACAATTCTCAGAGATTCTTATTAGTTATCACCCAAGTATTGTTCATTGTTGGCATCATTACACTGCCCTATTCATCTCACAACAAAACAAATCACAAAAAAAAACGAATCTAACGAATACTTTACAAATGAGCATGAACATTCCAACGGAATAATCGTTAAGTAAGAAAACAGTGGAAGCCAATCATCCTCGTTACCTCAACGTCATAATTAATTTATTAAAGTAAATCATGAAAATATTGCCAAGTCAATGAGCTTCCAGTCAACCACTGCCGACGTTATTGAATGCAATTTTATTTTTCTCTAACAGTCTCTGTTCTCAATAACTGTATTTAGTTTGTAATCGATATACAAGAACATTAACTCGTGGATAATTGATGCAGTCATTGAACGTTCAATTTATGTAAATGATAAATTTCGAGGGTAATTTAAACGTTTAATGACTGGAATGATGATACAGGCTCACTCACATCGTTACATAATAATAAGTATGAAATCGGATTGTATGCGATTTAAAGTGTATACACTGCCTTATTTATTGTAACACATAAGTACACTATTTGTTATGTGAGGAAAGTGGATGAGGGGAGGAACCAAGGCAAGGAATAAACATTAGAATTTGATAACTTGATTTTTGTGACTTGGGTATCTTTTTTTTTTTGAAAAGTACTTTATGCTTTTTTAGTAGGCTTACTGAGGATTGGATACATTTTGGAAGTTTATGTGGAGTAGAATATCCTCGTCTATCAAATATTTAAGGAAAAGGAATTTTAAGTTGAGACTTGCCATCAATGTCTCCGGCCACTGTCCCCATCTCTGCCATTTTGAGCCCTTTTTAATGAATACGACTGAGAAATTTATGAAGAAGTATAAGCAAATAGTCTCGGTACCAACAGTACTTTCTGTACTGAAATTCAGAGTGCAAATAATTGTAATCGGATAATCAGTAGTAATACCACAAGACCTCCACAATAATCGGATATCCCTCGATTGTTTTGTTGCGTAGCAACGAGAGGGAGAAGTTTTGCATATTAAAATCCCGAGCGCACACCGCGAGGGATTTTTGTGCAAAACTTCTCTCGATCGTTGATACGCAGGAAAACATGAGGGAAATATCCGATTAATTTTGGAGGTCGAGTGGTATTCAACGGATTATTTCTGGTAATCGTTCGTGCCGTCTTTCCACTCCGCAAAATACGATTTGACAGTTATTTGGTTAAAGAAACCATTGCAGATCTAGGGATAAATTATCAAAACCTACAGGGAGATTATCAAAAGCTAGAGGTGAATAACCGCTGATATTTTATTGGGGAGGTACTTCATGTTATTCGGAGCTCTGATTGGCCCAGGGGAGGCCAATTCCGATTGCCAGAAATAATCAGAAATATTTTTAAATAAATGATAAACCGTCTGCGGTGCACCGCCAGGGTGGCACTTACTAGAATAGCTTCCTATTTGCCATGCTCCGGTTTCTGCCACACGCATTTCACAGCAATCTAGCCGAGGATAATTTTCAACAGTACTTTCCTATAATGGCATTATGTAGACATTACTTTTCTATTTATTACCAATTCTAATGATGATTTAATATCATTTTGACTGTTATTATTGGGTTGTTTGGTTGGGCTCTTATTATTGGGCGTAATGGTAAAATTTGCTTTATGCCATAGGTGCCCGTAATCACGCGATTCTAACCTCGCTTCGCTCGCTTAAATCGCGGATTAAGGGCACAATGACATAAAATATTGTATGGAACTTGTGCGTAATGGTGTTCTTTGGCTCGTGGGATTATAACACTCGCCTTCGGCTCGTGTTACAACCACGAGCCGAAAACACCATTATGCCATAGGTGCCCGTAATCACGCGATTCTAACCTCGCTTCGCTCGGTTAAATCGCGGATTACGGGCCCAATGACATAAAATATTGTATGGAACTT
>JAPYZM010001808.1:0-19036 GCA_030522845.1 Psyttalia concolor
GGGGGGGGGCGGGGGGGGGGCGGGGGGGGGGGGGGGGGGGGGGGGGGGGGGGGGGGGGGGGGGGGTGGCATAGGGGGGGCGAGGAGGAAAATGGAGGGGAGAGGAGCGACGGTGGATGTGGTTGATACTGTTGGGTGGCTCGATGTAGTGGGGGAAACTAGTGGACCAACTGGGTTCACCAAGCCGCGAGGAATAGGTTCATTGACCGAGATGTGCCGAGCACTGCCGAACGCTGACTTTATCCGCGGGTGGATACTCCGAGGAGATGAGCTGAGGAGAATTTCTTATGGGGTTATTTGAAATGGAATTTTGGGAAGTGCTGGGAGGGAGTGGGGGGAGGGGGGCGGGGAAGGGGGCTATTGAGGATTAAATGTGAGGAGGGGACAGGAGAAGGTGGAGGGATTGTTTTGGGGGGGGGGGGAATTTTCCATTTTCTTTTAATGGATAGATATTAGGATTACATAATTCCATTGAATGCCGATTTTTTAGATAATTAAGAAATTGATCGCTCGTAATTTCTTCCCGAGCGTTTCCCTCATTATCTTCTCGAGGAGATTTCAAGTTAATTAATATGAGAATATACCCCGTACAGTTAGGAATTTCTTGAAAATAAAGCAATAATTTTATTTCATTTTTTCCTGTGAATTTCAATTTAATTTGAGCAGGAAAATTCAGAATAATTCAATTTTTTATGTTAAATCATTGATATTTCAATGAAATCGGAAATTCTCAAGCTCATAATTTAACCCTCACCAGCTGATTGATTATTTATATTAAACAATTAATCATTGTAATGAATAATCAAAAAAATTATTGCCTCAACTCTCACTAAGCCCTCCAATTTCCCGTCTCCTGTGGGCCTGAAAGTATTCCCGAATTTTTCTGTCTCAAAATTTCAGCAATTAAAATTTAACATTGTAATTACCAATATTAATGGAGCCCTCCGAATCCTATCCCAACCAACAGATTCAATGCCCCCCCCCCCCCCCATCCCCCCCAATTACCAATGACTTTCTCCCTTTGTTCTCCACTCGCCCCATTTCGCCTTCTCCAGAAAAAAATAAATAAATAAATAAATAAAAAAAAGAAAATAAAGTCGTCTCCCAATAAATCGTCTCCATCAGAAAGCCCGGGTGCCCGGAGTGAAAGCAAATGAGGGTTGAAAAGGCTCATTCCCCCAGTGGAAAACCTTCTCTCGCTGTTTAATAATTTTTATTGTTGTTACCTATGTCTCTATATGTGTTCTTGTGCGTGACTAAGTTTGATGGTGGCTTGGCCACAGTAAAGGAGATGCGCGCATACGACTTTGCACAGAGTAATGAACCTGGAAAACCGGTTACATATCCTATGCCCCCTTCCTCCCCCTCCCGCCCCCTCACCCCCCCCCCCATCCTCCCTCACCCATTCCTCTTTCTATCTCGTGCATATAACTTTCGCGTATCGATGTATACTTACGGTATTATATGACCAAACTCTCGGTTGCGTATGAAAGCAGAGGAGAAAACAAAAAAAGCCGTAAACGGAGAATGAATAAATTGATAGTAATTAAATGTCTTATCGGTTTAACTATTTTTAAAAACAATTTTCCGATTACTTCAGGGAGATTATTCCTGATTTTGTTGGATAATACCGAGAGAAATGGAAAATTATCGATGTTCAATATGAACTGTAATCGCTTGAGTTATGTAGAGTTGATGTTTGAATAATTAGATTTTAGGAGGCTCTGGGAGACCTCGGAAGGTTTTTAAGAGCCTTGTGAGGGTCTGTAAGACGATAAGGAGTCTGCGGGGCCTGTAAGGCCCATAATGACGGCTTATAAGGGCCTCTGAGGATCTACAAGACTGTATAATACCTTGAGGGCCCCATGAGGGCTTCTCGAGAGAGCTACAAGGCCCCTGATGGCATATAAGGGCCTGTGAGGATCAACAAGGCTGTATAAAACCGCTGGGGACCTATAAGATCTTTACGAGGATTTTTAAGAAATTCGTGAGGGTTTGTAAGGCCCATAATGAGGGCCTCTAAGGGCTCAGTAAGGGTCTATTCGATCATAAAACCTCTGGAGGGCCTTTTAGGCCTCCATCGGCTTCTTAGATCTCTGTGAGAGCTTATGAGGCCCATACTGAGGGCTAATAAGGGCTCTGTGCGACTCTGTAAGACTATAAACTAATTATAAGACTCTATAAGGTCTCCGAGAATTCCTAAGAACTTGTGAGGGTCTCTAAGGCCCACCATCAGAGACACGCAGTCTCAAAGGCTTCTATGGAGGACTCCAAGACCTCTGGAAATCTGACAAGTCTCGTCAGTCCTCATAAACTCTCAGACTCCAATCTTTTAAAAAGTTTCAAAAAAACGCCACATTCATTCAAATTGTGTGCGAAATGAAAATAATTACTTTAAATAAATGTCATCCATAAAATAAATAATCGAATAAATTGTTTGAACTGCATTGATTTCGGCAAGTTCAATGAAAATGCGGGGAAAATAATTTAACGACAGAAAACTGAAGATTCTCAGCAATTACGTAGATTAATTGCCACTCTTGAGCTAGTGTAATACGAGTGGAGTGGGCCCTCTCGACGAGGGGTGTAAAAACGAGCGAAAGAAAGGGCTTGATGTCACCCGTGCCCCTTGGCTCAAAGCAATGCCTTGACACAGATCACGAGCTCTCTCTCTCTCTCCCACCATCTCGTTTTCATGGAAAAACAAAAATGGCGGAATTCAATTACAGAGCCACTTCCGGTATAGCTGCCAGAGAGGGAAGGAGGGATGCGAAGAGGGAGGAGGGGGCTCAAGAGGGCTTGTGGAGGGGATGACAACGAGTCGCGATGCGGTGGAAGAAGTAAATGAGGAAGAGGAAAGGAAAAATTACAATGAAAAAAAGGAGGGAATGGAGATGAAGAAGCCGGAGGCTGTGGATCCTCTCTGGTATAAGAAGAAAACATAATAGGGTGGGGCGCGCTTTTGCTGCCGCGCGCTTTTCAATCGATCCAACGCTAGGTGACTATACCAGCTGGGTGGCTCATCCTACTCAACGGCTATACAGAGGTTCTCAGTTACAATGGAAATGAAAATCTCAGGTTTTCAGATTTTTTATTGGATTTTAGGGATTTTTTTTTCTCGCCCGAATTGTTTTTTTTTTCTTCAGTTTTCCGACAACTGTGGACGATTATATCTTGAGGAGCGTGTATTTTGGTTTAGTTACTTGGGGGCTCGACGACAGCCATTTTGAATCTGCGACGACAAAATGGCCGTTCAGTGTGAAGTTGGCGGCGTGTTTAAATCAGTTGTGATTTATTTTTCCAAAGTTATTCTCACCGCGTCAATAAATTATCTACGCGGAATCCTACATTCTCCTACGGCGCTAATTAATTTACGTTTTCTTTCAGTAATTGCGGATGTCGTCGCCCGATGCTAAAGCGGTTATCATGAATTTAATGATAACAAAATGGCGGGAGGATACCGAGTGAGCATATGCGGATATATTGTTTTGGTAAGAGTAAAATGACTCTCGGATTTTTTTTTTAACTTTGAAAACTTCCCCTGCATACTTCCCTTTATATTCTAGGGGTTTGAATGGAATTCTTAACATTCTATGCACGCGCACGACGCTTGGGGAGCCATCTGATTTTTTTTTAATAATTTCAATTTTTTCTGACTTACCGTTGTTGCGGAGAATCGAGCCAGGGCTATTGGCCTCCAGGGGACTACTCGGCTCCTCAGTACTTGGCTCTCTTTTCACACTAGAAAGAAGAAAATCGAAAACTATGTGAGTAATAAAAAAAAATGTGTAATAGTAATACAATAAAATACAAGTCGTTTTTTATCTCTCGCTACATCCCCAGTTATTTCAATAATGACGATTGCTAGAGAAAAATGTCATAAGATATTATAGGTCCGAAATTGTCTCCTTAACAAAAAGTGTATTTTGACTTTTCCCCTAAAATCATTTGTTTATGAGGTAGGGGAAAAATCAATCGAAACGAGTCAAAAATCCTCCCTTTACAATTTTCAAAAAAAAAATTGAAATACTGTAATTACTATCGGATACGGGGGATGAAGTGTCCTTCGAGTGTTATCCTACCCCGACGAAGAGAAGAATTTGACCTACTTTGCTCGCGAGCGAGAGGCGTCAAGGTTAGGGGGAAAAATAGTGAAGAAAAAAATCCCCTCGTCGTTTTTTTTTCCCCCCATTCCTTTTTCTGTAAACACCCCAGGGGAAATATTGCATTTGCAAAGTTCCATCAATGGATGATAAATCGTTTTCAGATGAGGGGCGGAGAATTTCAGGGGCTCAATGTAGACGGCGAGAGGACGAGAGGGGATGAATTGACGCCAACGAGTGACGATAAAATCCAGCCGAACACTATCCAGCACTTCTACATATTTCATTTACTACGAGAACTATTTTAATGACTATTGGAGATGGATAAAAAAAATTGCGGGGATGGATGTGGGTCAGATGGCTTTTCTTGACATCTCGAAATTATTGTTTCAGAGGACAGATCGGAGGGAAAACCTCCTACCGAATACTCTCGTTATGCGATCAATGTTTCATCTGTTTTTCTGGGACAATCGAGAAACGATAATGACTGTAAAAAAAAAATAGAAAGATCGATTTGTATTACAGAGGAGTAATCCACTAATCTTCATTAGTTAATCTGCCATTTTTGGTGGATATCTTTGGAAATAAAGGAGATAGTGAAATTTTTGTCAACACCTTTTAGGCAAAAAATTTCAAGAGCTACAAAAAAGGTCTAGATGTCAATGTTGCTATCTCCAATAGTACCCGAGGTATTCATTAAAAATCGCATGAGAGATAGAAAAATATTTGTTACAACAATTTTGAACGCCTTTGAAATTCCCCACAGAAAGTCATTGCGGAAAATTTAATTATCTCCTCGAATCCCGGAAATATCCATCAAAAAACAATTCGATTAATTCCCTACCGCAGAAAAATTGATCTGACAGCACAATCGATTCAATTCCTCACCCCCTAGATCTCTCCATCAAGCATATCGAGTGGCAGATTCGTGACGACTATTCATAGCCATCCCATTTCGTCCTCCACAACCCCGAGCTACTCGAATCCCCTACCCTTTTTACATTTATAAGACGAGTCTCATTGCATCCGTCACTCCACCTCATCTCCCTCACTTATCACCTCGGAGATGACGTACCCCTCACAATTACTCACCAGGTCATCCTAAAAAAAAAAAAAACCCTCATCCCTTCCTCCCCAGAATCACCGGAAATACTTCGTTCCGCGGGATTGATAACTAAAAACAATCGAGTTCGATAAAACCGGAAATAGATTCTAGGATGAGACCAAGAGAGATCCATTCGCCGGTATTTTTTTCGTCTCATATCGATCTTTTCGAATGAAAAATTCACGTCATCAGTTTCATTATTTCTCCTTTCTCTCTTTTAACCGCTCAATATTTAATCACTCGAAGGATGGACCGAAAAAAATACTGTAGTACAATGGAACGAGAGAATTGCAATAGCGTTAAATATTCAAAAATCCCGATGATTGTGGTGCACAATGAAATAATTCAGCACTTGATAATTGCGCACTCTGAATCGTGATAGAAATTCAAGCATTACAATTTCTATAAATCATTGATGAGAATTTAATTGCCATTGTCCCTCTATTGCTTCCTTTATCACCATAGAAATAATAAATAATACTTGGAGTACAGCTCAGTGGCAGGTCATTCGGCAATCACGAATAAAATATCGTGAGTCGAGTTAATTATCTCAATTGTCCCCCTCATCACTTCATTCACATCATGAAAATCATGAGTAACGTTCAGGTAAAATTGGGAGTATAGCTCAGTGGCAGAACATTCGAAAGTGTCGAATAAAACATGAGTCGAGTTAATTACCTCGATTGTCCCTGCATCATATCATCAACCCCATCGACATCATTCAGTAACATCTGATAAAATTTGGAGTATAGCTCAGTGGTAGAGTGTTCGTTATTGTTATGTAAAAAAATCATGCATCGAGATGATTATCTCAATTGTCCCCTCATCACTTCATCAATAGCGTCAAATCATGAGTACCACATCAAATAAAATTAGGAGTATAGCTCAGTGGTAGAACAGTTGTAAGTATCAAACAAAAAAAATCATAAATCAACTTAATTATCTCGATTGTCCTCTGATCCCTCAATTCACCTCATCAAAATCATATGTAAAGTCAAATAAAATTGGGAGTATAGCTCAGTGGTAGACCATTCGTCTGCATCCAACAAAATGTCAAAATATTTTTGGCAATTGTTGGAATATGGATGCTTGAAAGGTCCTCATGATTAATTTGTACCTGATGAATGTTGAATCCGCAACAGGACTTGACGGTCTCGGTGAGGAGCTAGCAGTGGATGCTGTATTATTCTCCTCGACGTCCATCATCTTTCATCCCAACACTCACTAATCAGTAGCAGAAAAAAAAAACAATTGTCACAGCAAAATGAAAAATCAGGGATAATCGAGGAATTAAGGATCAATGATTATTTTATTTCACGACGGTACGGGTGGGGGAATGGATTGATAATTCACACACACGCCCGTCCGCGTGCGCGGGCTCACGGGAAACAACTGACAAACGATATTTCTTGTACTGTAGTGGATGCCTATCAACCCCTATTGCAACCCTGCTTGGTACCTCTCACCTGTTTCATTGGGGGTGCAGGTGGAGCGCAGGCGCAGCTCCCCTGAAACGTTCCAATGGGATTGCATCTGGTGACTTTTTTTTTTCTGGAAGCTGGAGAATTTTCGTGGGGAATTGTTTATTTTAATTAAGCTTTGGGGGCTTTTGGTGGAATCTTCGGGCGAAGGTCTCCCCCACGAGGAGGGGGAAGACTAGGGAGGCCTCTGCGTAGATCTGAAAAGAGAGATTATGGGTTAGTTTGTTCGAGTTTTTTCATTATTTGCGTTGGGAGTTTTACCTTTACTGGTGTTGCGTCCTTTCGGATTTTTCCCCAGGAGATTGCCTCGTCGGGGCGGGCTCCACTGTCACTCCCGTCGAATTCCGAGGCGGTGTTCAGGAAGACTGAGAAGTTGGCCCCATTTCTCTGGAAAAATTGGGCGTCTTTCAGTTTAGGATTTAAAAATTTAGCGCTCTATAGCACTCTTTCGGTTGTTTGAAATAATCAATGTCATTGAATGATATCGTTGAACAATCGTCAATAAATTGTCAACATAATTCATTCAGAATTTGTTTGTTGATGGAATGTCTAGTCTTACCATCAGATTTGCATTGCATATGTGATGTTTTATCAAGCCACCGCCAATTATAATCATTCCAGTGTTGACAGCTTTTACGGCCATTGTATTCAGTCTCTTCAAGTCTGTAATAAAAATAGAATAACTTCAAATATCGCCCTCACCACGAGAAAAATCATTCTTCCACTCATTTCACCTGATAAAATGTCTACGATCAATCCAGGATTTTTGAAGGAATGAAAATACATCATGTCACCAAGACTGCCATCAGTCAAAGCAGGACTGAATACTGGAATTTTATTCTTGGCTGCCCAGTAGTAAATAGACTCTGGATTGTTTATCTCCTCGCCGAGACGTTGGATTATCCTCGAGGGAGACCACAGAGTTCCCTGAAATTTTTTCATTGTTTCAGCGCTGAATCATTAATTGAGATGACTAATTATGACTCATTATCGATTAACAATGATTATTATTCGTCTATTCAAGGGTGTTGATTATTCAAATAAAATTGTGTGATTTGTTTTTCGTGGGAATTGAAATGTTAGGTACCTTTTCCTTCTGTTCCTGCAGCATAGAGTCTAATTTAGGCATCAGCCAGTCCTCAAAAAGGCAATAGTTGCTGTTCGGCACTAGAAGATTTCCTATTCTATTGATCCCCTGATCCCTCAATTGCTTCCCGTCTAATTCGAATTTGCCGAGGTATGTGGGCCCCAGGCATTTTATCAAATCCTCTTCGACGCCTCCAGCGGTTGCTACTATGCAGTCTACCTTGAAATTCGCAAATCCAAATTGTTTAATTAGGTCCTCTGATTGACTTCAGGTGACTGCGATTGCCTTCAATAATTAAGCCATCAATGTCTCGAGGTTGGATGGGCTAAATTCGGAAAATATTGTGTCACTTGAACAATCTTTTGTCGATCTTCAATATGACATCAGATTCATCTCATTTAGAATATTAATTCCCGAGACATTGAATATTTAATAAAGTTGTTTTGTTGAATGTTGCCTGTGACTTACCATCTTGTGCTGAACGAGAAACCGAATGGACTCTCTGACTCCACAAGACGCCATATTTGAGGTGTACCCCAGGAAGATGGTGCAGCAGCTTTTCCTCCTGATGAACTCATCCTCCTCGTAAACGTCTCGCTGATCCTCCCCCAAGGGTTTTGCCCTTTCGTCCAGCATTTTGTTGATTTCGTCAACTGCGAGGCCAAAATTCGTGGCTTGGAAGCCCGAGTATTTGTAGGTTTCGAATAATTCTTGATAATTGATCCCCCTATTGAAGTCATATCCTGGAGAATGAAAGGGGATTGCTCTTGAAGGAAGGGAATTCCACGAAATAGCAGAGTGATTTCAATAGTCCAACAAGAGGAATTGTATCTAATGACTGCAAAGAATATTGACTTATTATTTTGAGGCAAATGCAAATTTACCTTTGACTTTCGGTGTCTCCTGTGGCAGGGGGTGACTCTCCACTAAAACAGCTGCTTTAGAACACTCGGGAATGTCCTCACTCTTATTTTCTTGTTCGCCACTCATTGTTGACTCGAGTACTCGCACAAACCGGCTGATAACACGTGAATGCGTTAGTTAGGTTATGTTCGCGCTGTGGCCGACGAATCAATGTAGTCAATTGAGAACTCAGCTGAAGCGTCATGGCGCCGGTGCCGCTTTTATCGACTTTCTGGGGGCATCGAGAGTTGACATATCCGGAGGTTAATTCGGGAACAATTAATAATCCAAATATATGGGAAGGATGGGCCTTCTGACTGATCCAAGAGCTGGAAACATCGAGATGATAAAATTCCTGTTGAGATGGGAGAGAGCCATATGTTTTTTTATTTATCTCGGAGGAGTTGTGTGGATGGGAATGCTCGCCTCACCCATGTTCAACGATGGTGAGTAACACATTCAAAATAACCGGTTTTTAAAAACATTCATTAAGAAACAATCAATAGAAGATTCAGCTGTTCAGCTGTTGATGTCATTACTTTCATTAATTGTTGATTTATCTCGGAGATGACTGATTGTTAGATGATTGCAAATAGTAAATGATTTCAGTTATAAATTATTACTTTCTATGCTAATCAGCTCATTAATTCAATCAAAACCGTCATCACTCTTTGTAAAAATAATTTTAGGTGTCTATTTCTCGGAGAATGCTCTCCTCCCAGGTCTCGTCACGAAGGAGAGTAACCTGGAGCCCACAGCTCGCCAGTACCACAGAGAGCTCGTCGAGGAGATGAAGAGGTATCCAGACAGTATGCCCTACTCCTGGATCCTCGCCAAATTCCATCAGCTCCATCTCGACGTTTACACTCACAATTTCACTCTGAATTATCCTTTCTCGGGGCACCAGTTCACTGGACAAAATGTCTATGGGATTGTCAGGGCCCCTCGGGCTGCCTCCACAGAGGCAATTGTCGTCAGTGTCCCTTTCAGGGCCACCAGTAGTGTTCATCCAACCACTGCACCATCAATTGCCCTTGTTCTGGCGTTTGCCAAGTTCTGCAGAAGTGAGTGGATAAATTGATGTTGAAAACAATTCAAATTGTCAAGGAAAAATTATCCCAGGAGAATATTTAGGCGAGGATTTTTTTTCCTCATATCAGAGTCTCCTGGAGATTTTTTTTTCTGGGATAAAAAAAATTCTGTCGCCAATTGGAGTTCGTATGAAGTCAGTGAAAACTTCATCATCATTATTTTTATCTGTAGAGCAAAAATACTGGGCGAAGGATATAATTTTCCTGGTAACAGAGCACGAGCAGTTGGGAATGCAGGCGTGGTTGGACGCTTACCATGGTGTAGTGAGTGGTCAGGCTGACATTCTCAACGCAGGTGATCTGGATGGACGAGCTGGCTCCATCCAAGCTGGCATCAATCTAGAGATGCACGCCATGAAAGTCTCCTCTATCGATGTCAAGGTATTTCTCGCAATGTACTCATTAGCAACTTTTAAACTCTTTAAAGGACAATAATAAATTCTATAAATTCCCATGAAGATCGAAGGCCTCAATGGGCAATTACCCAACCTGGACCTCGTGAATCTCGCACGAAGTGCGATACAGAAAGAAATGGTGCGCGGAACCTTCCAGAAGCGATTCGACATGGGTAGCAAATTCCCTCCATCCAAGAAATGGGCCCACAATTTTCATACTCTCGCTTCGATGGTTCTGACGCAGGCGACGGGAATACCGACTGGAAATCATGGTCTCTTCCATAGGTTGTAATCCAGTTATTTGGATAGTGTGCAATTATTCATGAATAAAATATCGAATTTATCTCTCAGATATGGAATAGAGGCGATAACTCTGGAGGGAATCGAGAAGACTGAGCGCGGTGCTGAGGTGAACTTCGATAGAATAGGGAGGATAGTTGAGAGTATGGTTCGATCGCTGAATAATCTGCTGGAACGCTTCCATCAGTCGTTCTTCTTTTATCTACTTGCTGCCACTGATCGGTACATCTCCATCGGTAAATCAATGAAAATATAGTGTAATCATTTAGCTACTTAGAAAATTAACTTTAAAGAGAAAAATATATTTGCAGGTCTTTACATGCCCTCTCTGGTCGCCATAATCGGTTGCCTCTTCATAAAAGCCTTCTCCATGTGGCTAAAACTCCAACAGCCCAATTCAGACGCCACCAACAATAGCTCCATCGAGCCTGAACCATACGACATAGGCTACATTGCCTCAGAGTTCCTCTGGTCCCACATCTTCGGAGTTGCAGTGATGAATTCCCCCAAATTATTTACGTCCTTGGGAGCTGAATATCTACACCTAGAGGCTGAACATTCCGTTTATTACGGCTTCGCCGGCACGACAGTCCTCACCTTGGCATGGTTCTTCTTCATCCAAAGGTATTGAACCAATTGTCAAATCAATTCTCCAATAAGAGTTATTTTTCCCAACGTGCAATTAAACTTCTGTTATTCTTCTCATTTTTCAGACGTTCGAAGCAAGAGAATGTCTCTCTAATCTGCATAATAGTCCTTGTGGAGTTGGCGACAGGCCTCATGAGCATCGCCATGCACAATGCCTCCCTGGCTCTCCTTGCAGGTATTGTCTATGTGCCAATTGTCCTCCTGATCACTCCCAGATCCATCACCTCAGGCACCAGGGGCTTCCTCCACGTCTCCTGGACTATTCTCCATCCCTTCGTGGTTGCCTCCCTCGTCGTAGCTGGCTACACTTACTTCCACTTCTCAGAGGAATCCCTCAAGGGCCTCATAGCCAGAAGCTTCGACGCCACCAAAAAGGCTCTACTCTTCAGCATCATTGACTCCATGATCTATGGGAACTGGCTCTTCAACGTCACGGCCACTGTCATCCTTCCCATCTGGCTGATTTTATCAAACGTCATAGCTAACAAGTGTGCTACCGATTAGTGCTCATCGAGAAGGTCAAGATCACTCAATGATCTTAAAGTGTAAATATTATTTCATAAATCATTTTTATTGGAGAGGAGTAAGAAACACTTGATTTTTTTTTAAACGGAGGAACAGAGACTTTTAGACGACTGGTAATTTCCCCTGATTGTCAATAGTTTTAATTAGAGGAGAAAATATCGGAAGTTGGAGATCATAAATCAGTCAGTCTCTGTTCTGTATGAGTTTGAGGAATCATGTGTCGTTTGGAGGAACAAAATAATTAAGCCATTTAATTAATTATGAACTGTCTCGTGGGACTGTTCAATGCAATTCGTTGGACAACTTTTTCCACTGCCCCCTTTTGAAAAATTTATTCGAGAGTATTATTTTTTTCCAAAAACAAATGATCAACATGCCTTCTCGATTAACTGGATCACCTCAACAATCAATCAAACTAATTCCTAAAATTCCCAGGAGTGTTTCACCCCACCAAGTCCCCCACGAACATTTCACTGATAAAAATTGTAAATACGTCAACATTCCGCAACGCTAGAAGAAGTTAACCAACAAATATTTGTTATCTAATGTCGAAAGCTTCTAGGGTCACATATGAAGTATCTGATAGTCTCTCCATATGTTAGCAAGATCCACTCTGTGCCGAGTATCGAGTGCGATCAATTTTCCAATCACTCGTCGAGAAAAACCTCGTCGAGTGGAGGACAAATTTGGAATCAACCCAAATTAGGCTAGATTTTAAGCTGAATTTTCTTAAGGATTTGCATACGAGAGCGAGGGATTTAGATTAAAGAGCTATTGAACTGTATTCCCGATGGTATTATTGAAGATTACACGTGCGTCAGACGAAACTGTACAGCTCTCCCCCCTCTCCACGATAACCCCTCGATCTTGGGCTTTAACTGTGCACAATTCAACAGTCATTGATAAACTCTCGTGCTGCAAACATTCTCTCCGTGGCTCGCTACTGTAGATGAATTTTTGGAGAGCTTTCATTGGGAGCTAACGAACGCTTTATTGGATTGGGAATTGCTGGGTAAGAGGTCGGCTGCGAGGAGTGAGAGATTTGTCTGGAATTTTTTTTGGGCTGGGAAGCTGTGACGTTGAGGAGTAAACAGATCTTGTGGACATTATCTCAGAGTTTTTATACTGTTATCAGTTGCTATTGCAGATCGAGGACGTGCGCTGGAATTAATGGGGCTTAACATATTTCTTTCGCTACGACAAGGGAACATTGAAGTCTTACAATTCTTTTTTCAACTCATTTCACAAGTTTTTAAAGAACAGTTGGACCGACTATTTAGAAAGTCGATGGGGATTATCAGCGGAGGCAATTCTAGTGTTAATAGCCTTAGGAATGACAGTCTGACTTTTTTGGGAAGTAAAAGGTTCGATGGAATTAATTTTGTTTTTATCTGTATTATCCCCCGAAGTTTTAAGGTTTCACTTACGTAGGTGGTGAAATAATATACCCTATTGATTGATTTGTCGGTAGTCCTATGATGGTAATTGTTAAATAATTATCAGTTCACAAATTTATGAACATTGCTTAACCCAGCTTGTATTAACAAATTGCTTAACTTAACTCTGAATTCTAGAACCATGTATATGGTAAAAATATAGTCAAATAAATGGGGGGATAATGTAGGTACTCTATATACCAGTCGTAAAATCTCATTTCGTGCATTAATTTTTTGCTTTACTGTAAGGACTAAAGTCTGAAGGCTTTTTATATGTTCAATATGTTCTACTTTTCCGACGTCACAGCTCTATTAAATTATTCTCCTAGGCAGGAAAATTACGTAAGCACTTGGGGAATCCTTGTCTGATTCCTCCCGAGGGTTGAATGCAATTTTTCTGCCAAAATCAACGAAAGTGCGCGTTTCTAACCGAGCGAAGAGAGGGCAGAATGCTCACTTTCGGCCCATCTATTCAGAAACGCAATTTACCGCCCGTGTAATTCCATACAAAATCAGGATCGCTATTTAATTCGCACAATTGATCTAGGATTAACCTGAAGAGCCGATTGAGACATGGGCAAGCCTGAGGACGAAAAAGAAAAGCTGGACCCGATTCCAGATCCCATCCCCACCCAAAGATCCTCGTCACCCTTGAAACCCCGAGAATCCTCTACACTAGTCTTCTATGTAAACGGAAAAGAGGTAAACAAAATGGCGGTCCTCGAGCCCATAAAATGGCCGACAAAATTTGTCAATTCGAAATTATCCAGAATTAACTAAGGAAAGTCCGTTTATTATTGAGCATTGAGTTAAATAATTTTTTTCGAGCACTTTCGATTGTTTTCTTTGTTTACGTTCATTATTTTTCAAATTATAAAAATATTTCTCACTCATTGAATAATCAGAATTTCCTGAGGAATCTAAAAGAAATAGAAAAAAGACTAAAACATCCTTACCATTGCGAAAGGTCGAACTGCCATACCGTTCCCCTAACCTCCAACTGATCTCCAGATAATCGACGCCGACGTTAACCCAGAATGGACTCTCCTGTACTACCTCCGAACAAAGCTAAGGCTGACTGGTACAAAGTTGGGTTGCGCAGAGGGGGGTTGTGGCGCGTGTACAGTGATGCTCTCAAAATTCGACCGCAAAAAGCAGAAGACAATCCACTTGGCGATTAATGCCTGCTTGGCGCCGATCTGCAGCGTCCACGGCCAGTCGGTGACGACGATCGAAGGCCTGGGGACAACCAGAACAAAGCTCCACCCGGTGCAGGAGCGGTTGGCAAAGGCTCACGGTTCGCAATGCGGTTTCTGCACTCCCGGCATCATAATGTCGATGTACGCGCTCCTGCGGACATCTCCGAAACCCTCGATGCACGATCTGGAGGTCGCCTTTCAGGGAAACCTCTGCCGTTGCACGGGTTATCGTCCAATAATCGAGGGCCTCCGCACATTCACCGAAGAGTGGGAGCAGTCGCAATTATCGAAGACCTTAGACACGGGTGGAACGATATCCTGCGCCATGGGTGACGCCTGCTGCAGGCGTCAGTTCACCTCAGAGCCCACCGAAATATTCAACTCCAAAGAGTTCACTCCTTACGATCCCTCCCAGGAGATCATTTTCCCGCCCAAACTGAAGCTCCGAGAGGACCTCGATCAGGAGTTCTTAGTAATCAAGGGCAAGGAGGTGACGTGGTACCGCCCAACACGTCTGGAGGCCCTCCTAACCCTCAAGGAGCAGCACCCAGGAGCTAGGATCATCGTCGGGAATACGGAGGTGGGAGTGGAGACAAAATTCAAGCACCTCGTCTACCCGATCCTCATCCAACCGACCCAAATCCCCGAGCTCCGGGAGATTACTTCCTTCCCAGGTCACGTGACAATCGGCGCTAGTGTTACTCTCATCGAAATGGAGGAGGCACTGCGCGAGATAATGGCGGCCAGTCCTGAGTACAGAACCAGAATCTTCTCCGAGGTGATCGGCATGGCTCACTGGTTCGCTGGCAAGCAGATAAGAAATGTCGGCGCCATTGGCGGCAACATCATGACTGGAAGCCCAATTTCCGATATGGTTCCCCTTCTAATGGCAGCTAAAGCCAGGCTTAACCTCTCCAGTGCCAAAGATGGCCGCCGACAGGTGCCCCTGGACCACACGTTCTTCACGGGCTACCGGAGGAACGTTGTGCGTGCCGAAGAGGTCCTGGTCTCCATTGAAATCCCATTCACGAGTAAATCTCAGTACTTCATTGCGTATAAACAAGCGAAGCGAAGAGACGACGACATTGCAATTGTCAATATGGCTCTCAATGTTGTCTTCAAGCCTGACACCGACGAGATCGTGGCGGCACATGTGGCATACGGTGGCGTCGCCCCCACGACAAAGTTGGCCGTGAAGACTTGCGAAAAACTCGTGGGCATGCACTGGAATTCAGAGATGTTGGAATCAGCTTATGCGGCTCTCGTCGATGAATTTCCACTTCCCGATTCGGTTCCAGGAGGTCAGGTTCTCTATCGGAGGTCGCTGACTCTCAGTCTCTTCTTCAAAGGCTTCATTCACATCTTGGAATGTCTTCGGGTGGACATCCCAGGGCTCCCCCCACTCTCGGAGAGATTATCCTCAGCCGCGGAGACCTTCGAGTACAAGCCTCCGAAGAGTTCTCAGTACTACCAAGTCGTCAAGGAAGATCAGGATCCGAAGGACTTGATTGGAAGACCTATAGTCCACGCGAGTGCCTTCAAGCAGGTCACTGGCGAGGCCATCTACTGTGACGATATCCCGCAGTTCCAGGGGGAGCTGTATATGGCGTTGGTGTTGTCCACGCGAGCTCATGCAAAACTCCTGAGAGTTGATGCCTCGCAGGCATTAGAAATCGAGGGAGTCGTCAAGTTCTACTCAGCGAAAGATATCTCTGATCACAGCAACTGGATGGGACCGGTTATCCATGATGAGCAGATATTCGTGAGCTCAAAGGTGACGAGCCAGGGTCAGATCATCGGAGTGATCGTCGCTGGGGATCAGGCGACTGCTCAGAAAGCCGCTAGACTAGTCAAGATTGATTACGAAGACTTGGCGCCGGTCATCGTCAGCATTGAGGACGCTATAGAAGCCAAGTCGTTTGTCCAGGGCACCCCGAAGAGCATCAAAGATGGAGATATTGATGAGGCCTTTGCAGGCTCGGATCACGTCCTAGAGGGTGAGGTTAGAATGGGCGGACAGGAGCACTTTTACCTCGAGACCCACGCGACTCTCGCCGTCCCCAAGGAAACTGATGAGATCGAGTTGTACTGCTCGACCCAGCATCCCTCCGAGATCCAAAAGCTGGTCGCTCACACACTCGGCATCTCTATAAATCGAGTCAATGTCAGGGTTAAACGCATGGGCGGCGGTTTTGGCGGGAAAGAGTCTCGCGGAATGTTGGTAGCCCTGCCGGCGGCGCTGGCGGCGTGGGACCTGCAGCGCCCGGTTCGCTGTATGCTGGATCGCGATGAAGACATGATGATGACGGGAACGCGACATCCATTCATGCACAGATACAAAGTCGGTTTTACGAGGGAGGGAAAAATCAAGGCCGCCAGGATCGATATCTTCTGCAATGCAGGCTTTTCCACGGATCTCTCGATCTCGGTTCTCGAACGATCTATGTTTCATTGCGAGAATGCTTACAAATTTCCGGTGACTCATGTCACGGGCACGGCGTGTTTGACCAATCTCCCCTCCAATACCGCTTTCCGCGGATTCGGTGGACCCCAGGGGATGTTCGTCGCGGAGAACATCATGTGGGACGTGGCGAATTATCTGGGACTCGAACCGGCGAGAGTGTCTGAATTGAATCTGTATAAAGAGAACGATATCACCCACTACCAGCAGAAGTTACTCAGGTGTCCTTTAGAGAGATGTTGGCAACAGTGCCTGGTCCAGTCGAACTACTCCCACCGAAAGTCTGAGGTTGAGAAATTTAACCGAGCGAATCGCTACAGAAAACGCGGTATAGCTGTTATTCCGACCAAATTCGGAATAGCTTTCACTGCGCTCTTTCTGAATCAGGGAGGAGCTTTGGTTCACGTCTACACGGACGGGTCAGTCCTGATCAGTCACGGTGGGACTGAAATGGGGCAGGGGCTGCACACGAAGATGATTCAGGTGGCGAGTAGAATCTTCAAGGTGGATCCCAATAAGATCCATATCTCTGAGACGGCGACTGACAAGGTTCCGAATACATCAGCAACGGCTGCTAGTGCTGGCTCTGATCTCAATGGGATGGCCGTGATGAACGCCTGCAATACGATCATGGCGAGGCTCAAGCCCATCATCGACGCTCATCCAGATGAGAAGTGGGAGGATTGGGTGAGGATCGCTTACTTCGAAAGAATCAGCCTGAGTGCCAGTGGATTCTACAGAACACCTGATATCGGGTATAGCTTTGATAAGAACGAAGGCCTGGCTTTCAATTATTTTACATATGGTGTGGCCTGCAGCGAAGTCGAGGTCGATTGTCTTACGGGGGATCATCAGGCGATCAGAACTGATATTGTTATGGATTTGGGCGACAGCCTGAACCCCGCTATCGATATTGGACAGGTCGAGGGGGGCTTTGTACAGGGACTGGGATTGTTTACTCTGGAGGAGATGATTTATTCACCCAGTGGAACTGTCTTCAGTCGGGGACCCGGGGCCTATAAGATCCCCGGGTTCACGGATATCCCGCAGGAGTTCAATGTCGCGTTGCTGAAGGACGCACCCAACCCGAGGGCTGTTTTCTCGTCTAAAGCGGTCGGGGAACCCCCGCTTTTTCTGGCTTCATCCGTATTCTTTGCTATTAAAAATGCCGTTCAGGCCGCGAGGGAGGAGACTAACGCGGAGAGGATCTTCAGGTTCGACTCGCCGGCCACTTCGGGGAGAATTAGGACGGCTTGTGAGGATAACATCACTAGGATGGTAATTTAAATTTTTATCTTATGGTTTTTTTGGTCGAATCGCAAGTCAATTGCAAATCATTCTTGTGGTGTTGTGATTTCCTAATTGTCTCCAAAATTGACTGCAAACAAATCGGGAACACAATGAAATAGAATTTTTAGTACGACTAAATAACAAGGATTTCCATTTTTTGTTACAGTTCCCCGTTCCCGACATCACCAAAGCCTGGAACAAAATCGCCTAGACTCGATAAAAATTCTCAAATATCTATTTTTTTACAATTCAAAAGAGATTATTTACATCATTATATTACAGAATATATTCAGATGTGTAATATATTATAAAGAGCTTTATAAACCTATTGATATTAAACACTACTTATCCCGGACTTCTCCACAGTCTCCAGAAGTGTCACCAGATTTGTCTCGAATAGTTCACACCGGATGGGCATCTCCAGTGAGTAGAACGGATTCTTGAGGGCGTAGTCGGCGTAGAGTTCGTAGACTCTCTTAGTCAGGATCTCCATGCCGGGCTGGGAGGGCTCAGCGACGACCATGAACTTGACCCCTGTGAGAGTTTGGTAGCAGTAGAGTCGAAATGTGTCCGCCTCGAGGACCTCAATTCCCGAACATCGGGGCTCTGGGCTTAGCTGGCTAGCTATTGCGAAGAGGGGATAGAACATCGAGGCGAGAAAGATCTTCTCGTTCGTCGTCATCTTCGCTCGACTGAATTTCAGAGTGATTGGAAAATTCTGGGGATCCTCGAGGACCTCGAGAATGTCCCGTCCGTCATCTAGGAGATTCCCAGTCAGGGGGGAACCATTTACGGACACCAGGACGTGACCGACTGGAGACGGAAAAAGGAGTCGATTGTGAAGAACTTTTGTGGCAAATTGAGCCTCCAAAATTTATAAATTGATAAATAATAAGCTGAGTCTCTTGGGCACATCCAAAACCACTCGACAGAAATTTGTAGAAGTGAAAAATTAAAAATGTTTGTAAATATCCTTAGGTTCACACCAGAAAGTATTCCCTGACTTCGCGTGA
>JAPYZM010001809.1:0-29440 GCA_030522845.1 Psyttalia concolor
CGAGGCTTGCGGACCCTCATAGAAGCCTAGAGGCTTCTAGACTTTCTTAGAGGCCTCGCGGCCCTCATCCAAGGTCCGTACGACCAACAGACCTTTTTCCTACTGTATTAACCCCTCTTAAAATTTCAACGTTTCAGAGCGAAATTAATTTCTCCCTCCCAACGAGTCCAATCCGCGAGGTCATTAACCACAGACTCCACATTTTTAACTACACTTCTTCGCGAATATTGACTCTCTCTCGGTGTATTAAAAAATATCACTCGTGCATGAAAAAAATAAATATTTCATCATACCCACTATCAACAATTCATTTGTCAAAGCATAAAAAATTCATTCACTCGTAATGACTTACGAATCGGCTTTTCAATTATCGATTTAACATTATATTTTACAGTGGCGGAAAATTCATAACTGTTGGCGACAGAATTCGTCTGCCCGATGACGTCACAATGGGATACATTATCGAGCACTTGCTGAAAAAGCAATTGACGGTGGTTGAGCAATTCCACTCGCACTTGGAGCCCATGAAGTTTCTCAATGAGGAGACCTTCCATGAGCAGGTAATTAACGATTTATTAAATTAATGAAGCTAATGAGTGAAAATAAAATTCAGGGGGAACTGGCGAATGTTTTCGTTAATGATTTTTTTTATTAAAAAAATTCTTTCAGTCGATTTAGTGAGGCGGGGGGTGGATGAGAAATTTTGCAAAAAAAAAAATTGAACATTTAATAATTGAAATCGTTTGTTAAGGCTCAAAGGTAACACGAAAATTACGAACCGTCCATATTCACGGGGTTTTATGATGAACGACAACTCGACGGGTTGTACACTAGTACCTTGTAGGTAAAGACCTTCGAGCGATCTCATCGTTACTCAAGTGGCGTGTCTCGCGCCAGGTGTCTCACCACTCTTTGACTTTAGCATTCACGCAGGGGCTGGGCGTATAATGAAGGATAAAAATTTTATAAGTTATATGTACACATCGGTTACAATTTTTTATGCCTCAACATTTCATTGTGCCCACTTTAGCCGGCTTTTTCCCGGGACTAATTTGGTTAATGATGGACGTTATTATTTTATGGAACTGTAAATAATCATTTCAGGGATAATCAATTTTTTTTTTGTCTTATTTGACTTCAGGTATCGTTCAGCTACTCCAAGGATCCACGGGACGAGTGGAACGTTGTTAAAATCGATGGCTTTCGTCTCAAGGATGATCCAAATAGGTAATTTCATTTTTTTTCTCCCCTCCCCCCTCGCCCTTTTTTTTCTAGTGCCTCATCTTTTCGCTGTTCGCGAAAGTTTTAGAACAGGTTTTTCGGGGGGTTTTGGCTCCCAGCGGACGAGTTCAGAGTGCAATGGCTTATCGATTGTACGCGGAGAGAAATTTTTCGAGTCAAAATTACTGAACCGCAGCGCAAAATTAATTATTGTCAACAACAATTGTGCACACGTGTCGGTAATTTTTTAGGGAATTCGCGGAATTAAACCAAATGAATTGCGTAGAGAATTAAAAAAAATAGATTTCAATTGAATTAAAAATTCTATTTTAAATTCCAATTAAATAAATTGGGAGAATAATGTCGGCCAAATCACATCAGAGAAGATAACTCTTGGCTTTACGGGAACGCCCCTCTTTATACCATCGAATATCTTCGACAGATAAAAAAAAACTTGAGGTTCTCATTACTCCATCCTGAATAATTGTTTCGCCGTCCGCCCCTTTCTATTCGCTGAAGGCGTCAATTATTTGAATTGCGCAGCTCGCGATGTCCCAGAAGAAGGTCGCCATGAGAAATAAAACAAAGAGGAAGAGTGACAAGTGAGAGGTGTGGGATGAGAGTATTCATCCAACAAAGCACATGCGCATTTCTTTTAGAAAATCTTTTTTCCCTCACTTGTTGTTATTTTCCAGGGGCTTAAAAATTATTGAGCATCTCCCGATACGTTCGTCTGCACGCGGGGAACCTCGCGGGAACTGCCCAAATTATTTCAAAGCTCGACTGATATTCGGGGGATTTTTTTCTCTCGCATTTCGATCGAGAGAATTGTCGACAATTTTTCGTTGCCGCGGGCGAGGATTTTGAGGGACTTTTAATTACGACAAAAATAAATAAAGACTTGGCAAAAATCATCTCCTCTCTCTTTCTGCCATTAGAGGATTTTTAAACATTAGCAATCATCATTAATCCCTGATTAATTATCTAATGTAATTATCAGATATTTTCCGTGTTTCAGATTCCGATCGATCCACTGTCGATTATTTCCCCACGAGACTGATTGCCCCAGGAGATGATGAGGGCTTATTAATCATCAATACCATCCAAAGAGGCCAATACAATTCCCATTGATTCTGCAAATCACTCGAATTGTCTAAATTAATTTTGGATTATAAAATATCGTTAAACAACACGTCAAACCTGTAAATATGTAATATTATACCGGAAAATAATCGTCACTTCTCGTCGTGAAATCGTGATAATTGTAAATACTTTTGATGAGAGAAGTGCGATGATAAATTCAAGAGAATATTTATATAAATTTATACCGTGAGGATGAGTTATACTGTCAGAGAATTCTTCTGCGTTAACAATTTGTTTATTTATGGTTAATAATGTGCGAAATCCGAACTAGTCTCATTATTAAAGCCGACATCTCAACAATGTGATATCTCAGTCTGTGAGGGAATGCCTGATCCCATTCCCCCCCCCCCTCATTTTATATTTCTAATCCTCTCTGTCATCTTCACTGTCACCTTTGATCTTTACTTTACCACCGGGATTATTTTTCTCTACGATTGAGAGTTTGCGAGGATATTTTTGGGAGTGCAATATGTAACGCTCATTTTGAGATACAATTTTCAGTCTAAAAATTCAGCTCTACTCCTGCAATTGAACATTTTGTAATTAATAATTGTTAAACAAATTGTAAAGTAAGATAATAATTGCATTAAATGATTATTTGATAAACTATGGGCGTTTGATTTTTCCCTAGGATCAATTTTGAATTTTTTTTTTTTATCTACTCGTCTAGGGAGTCGTGGCTTGGGGGGGAGTAGGATTCGAAAGAGTTAATCGATAATGGACCCCCATCTGCTAGCGCCTTCCCGAACCGCTGGACTACTGGATGGTAAGGTAGGGATCTGCCCGTTGAAAAAAAAAATTATAATAAAGGGACGATTTTTAATTTGAAAATTGAAAGTCTCGGAAAAGAATTTTTTTTTTATTATCCCCTCCAATTGTTATCAATTGATTAAGTACTAATTTATCCAATCGCCAGTGCCCCAGTGATTTCAACACCCCATGAAATCACTCCAGAATAATTATATGAGCGAGTGCAATTGCAATTGCGGAATGAATTTAATTAATAGCCATAAAGATCCCTATCGCGATAGACTGTGTAATTACCCCGTTTTTTATTTCATACATTGAGAGAAATCGACGCCAATAATTGCCTAACCGATTGCTAATCGCGACAGTTCAATAAAATTGGTGATATTTTCAGGATAAATTGGGGACTAAGTTATTTGAATTTTATTGAACATTGAAATTTCACTGGACTACTGGCCATCGCTTGGGTAATTTTAGCTGGATAATTCCCTTAGAATTGGGTAAAACTAATTCAACGGATGAGATTGTAAATATGCCCTCGGCAGAGCTTGGAAAAATAAAGTAAATAGTGCCCTCTCATACTTCTATGCACTTTTCCATAAAAATTCTCAAGTATAGTGCACATCCAACCGCATTTATTGCATCACGCCCGAGTTGTTTACTCGCGAGCATATGGAGATGGAGGTATGATGGGCTAGTTTACTCGAAAATGGGAATTTCAGGGAGTTTGATGGTGGCATTTGGCCAAGACTTCGATTGCGCTGTAAAGAAAATAAGAATCTTATTTTTTTTGACAATAATTTAAACAAAAAAAAATCCCCCCCTCTCTACAGATTAAACAGACTTGTTTTAAACTTGAATTTTTTAACTCATAATTTAATTGCACTTGAAAATTTCCCCTGCCTCCCCCGAACTTTCGATTCGCCAGCGGAACAGATGTCGCGAAAATTTATTTATTAAATTGGTTTAACGCAAAACTACAATAGAACCCGGGAATTATCCTGGACAATGGCAAATGATTTCCGCGAATGAATTGCGGTGAGCCGGGAATTATCCAAACAATGATAACAGCAAGTGCTAATCCACTTAGAAATTTGTAACCTGGACTGAGCGATGCGGTTTCACTCCATAAAGAGAACGAGACACTGCAACCGAATCGCACATTGGGTTTTAGTAAAAGTTTGGCTCTGCGATGCGCTCAGCTAGAACGAGGTCGTGTCACCGACAATGTGACCCATATATAGGATGTCTCCTTCTTTTTCTTCCATTCTTCTTTCTGCTTGCACGCTGCGTCACTCTATGCTGTAATGTGCACTGCTCCAGTTTTTTTCTTCTATGTAATTTTTTTTCCCCTCCCCTGCTGTCGCGTTTTGGCTTTTTCTGAGCCTGCAAGTGTGAATTTTCGGCGCAGTTTATCACCGAATTTGGGGGGCGTAGACCTGAAGGTCCTATAGGCGGCATGTGGGCCTTAGAGCCCTCACAGGGGCCTTACCGGCCCTTATAAAGGTCTAGTAGAGCCTTGTAGATCATACAGACCCTCGCAGGCTGTCATTGACGCCTTGTAGGCTTTCATATAGGTCTTATAAACCCGCGTGTAGGCCCTGGGGCCCTTGTAGAGGTCTTATAGGGCCCCGAAGAAGTCCTTTAAGCTCCGAAAAAGACCTTATAGGGCCTTAAAGGACCTCATCGAGGCTTGTAGACCCTCATTGAAGCCTAAAGGCTTCTATGAAGGTCCTGTAGACCGCATGTGGGCCTTAGAGCCCTCACAGGGGCCTCATCGGCCCCTATAAAGGTCTAGTAGACCCTTGTAGATCATACAGACCCTCGCAGGCTGTCATTGACGCCTTGTAGGCTTCCATGTAGGTCTTATAAACCCGCGTGCAGGCCTTGGGGCCCTTGTAGAGGTCCTATAGGGCCCCGAAGAAGTCCTTTAAGCTCCCACAAAGACCTTACAGGGCCTTAAAGGACCTCATCGAGGCTAATAAAAATAATATATTATTTCAACAAAATTGTCAGCAATATATTTCCTTTGAGAATATTAAAATCACGGGACTTGAAAATAATTCATCATCTTCGGCTTGATATGTCCATCTCCCCCGGACTAACCCTCCCTGAAGAACAACGACATATGGGGTGGGTGGGGGTGGGCAGGAGGGGTGAGACGAAAATTCGAAAATGATCTTTCACCACTCGCCCAATAAAAACCCATTAACTTACTCTAACCTTCGAAGGCTCTCCCCCTTCCTCCGCCACCGCCCCCTCCCCCTCGTAAAAGCTCCTCGGTATACCAGAAAGCCCGGATGAACAAAAAAGAGATTGGATGGCGCCTTGTACGCCATGAGGTATTTCCTGCCTCGAATAACAATATAATCGCTCACCACTTTTTCCCGCTCTTTCGAATTTATCATTCCCCCGCACTTTGTATTCTTTATTTTTTTTCGCGCCCCCCCCCCCCCCCCCCCCCTCCCCCCCCCCCGTGCCCCCCGCCCCCCTCCACGCCCCCGCCCCTCCGCCCGCGTTATTATTTCAATTGTTTAGGGAATTGAGGGAGTGTGAGCTTTGGCAATTTTCCCGTTGATAATTAAATCGTCGTTGAGATCTGAGGAATTTAATTCCATTCATTTGCCACTCTCGTTCTCATTAAAGCAATTATTAATTTCATTGTGACTGGTGAATTAATTGATCATTGAATTTTATTAGAAAATAAATGAATCAGTCGATGGAGGTCTTGAATTTTGAAATTTCGTCAAGTGAGTTGTATTAGGTATTTAAGTTAATTAAATCGATGAAAAAATTATTTTAGTTATTGGAATTGAGGGGAGGACGAGGAGCTCGGGAGAGGGAGTAATTCCCCCTCGAAACAGAATTTCTAATGAGCGCCAAACGCTGAAACTGATGAGATGACTCACAAAGTTTGACAATCGACACGGCAAACTGAGTAATTAGGTTTTTGAGGTGACACCGGGAGAACGCCGGCTGGCATTTACCTGGTGTGTCCGGTGGTCGAGGAGGCTTGCGACCACAATTGATGGAGAAACGGCTGTGCCACCAAGCGGAAGACACTTGAACTGTTGTACGAGTCAAATGAACTTGCAAGCACCCACCCACCGCTAGCCACTGGGGCATCGGCTTCGGGCCAATGCTCGCACCGCCGAACATCAGTCCAATCATCAATTTTTAATAATAATATAATATTCAATAGTGCATCGAATCTTTCATTCCTCAATTAATTAATTGCCGTTGCATTTTTGAAACTCCATTGCCACTGAAGAATTTTATGAAATTCGACTTCTTTTTGTTGTCGAAAAAAGATTATTTTCCTCGTTTTATTTTTTTTTTCCATGACAGCTCTAAGTATCCTGTACTCCACGTGCAGAGGTCTCCGGTTCCTCGGAATACGGATGCACTGCATCCGAATGTCACATGGACCATTCCATCAGCCGGAAATGCGGAAACTTTTCCAATTGCCTTTTTCCCATTTTTTTTATACGAAAAGCCACTGATACCGGCCCTCTCCGAGACGCTGAGTGCTAGGCAACATGAGACATCATTGGCGACAGAGTATTGTCGTGAATATTTAAAAGTTTTATACGCGAGGCCAATGCTCCTCCTCTCGCAGACTCAAACTGCCCTCAAACTCCGCGAAAAAACCATTTCTCGTCGCCCCAAAATTTTGTTTCCACCGCCGAATTTAATTAAATTAATCCTGCTATTGTTGCAATTTTTTTTTGTCCAACAACCGAAGAAGATCTTTAGGTAAAAAAAGTTGTCGCGGGACGACGTATTTTTTTTTTTAATAAAAAAAAATGAACAGAAGAAAATAATAAACTTTAATGCGCATTGTTTGCAATCACGAGCACTCGTCTCGCGACATCCATTGACGCCGGTCGATTTTTCAATAAAAAAAAAAATCACCCACAATTCTCTAATTGTGAGTTCGTCAATGAAACCCGAGAGCTCGATGCATAGACCTTGAGAGGTCTCTCCTGCACGGAAGTTTGCGCATATAAAAAAAATGAACGGAAATAAAGGGAAAAACTCGCGCGCCAATGTATGGGTGAGACTCTTGAACAAGAAACGGCGTTCCCTGAAAGACTTCTCGATTGAACTCAACGCTAGGGCTACGTGACGGAGCACGCGCAGCAATGAGGCTTGCAATGAGCCTCCGAGAAATGGAGGAATAAAAAAAAAGAAGCCCTCCCCCCCCCCGTTTTTTTTATTTCCCCCATTTCAACCTCCTCTGGCTTCTTGTTTTCAGATCTAGCTCAGCGTCTTTATTCGCTGGACGAAAGTGAAACTTCGTCTTGTGTGTTTTAAGGGCACCGTAAAACAGCTCGAAAAAGCCATTTCACTCGTTCATTTCAATTACGCTGAGGAATTATTTCACGTTGAGGGGTTTATTGAAGGAATTTTCCGACGTCAAAGAGAATTCTTCCTTTTGATCCCCTGGAATTCGGAAAATTGAGAGTTACCCATTGCTCGATATACCCCAAACGGAGGGAATTTTTTTCCACCAAAAATGACCGCTTCATTCGCCAATTGTCCAGTATTTTTGACGTTCCTAAACGAATTTTTTTAAAATCGGAAAAAATTTCCAATTGAGCCCTTCGCAAGTACTGACTGACGACTGGACTCGGGAGTTTTCGACGATTTTTCAGTTTAAAATTCAAATTTTTAATTATAAAATTGACATTTAATTCCAGAGGCGGTGGTAAGTCTCGATTATTCAAATGCAGAGCCCGGCTCTCCCCCGGATTTTCCCCATCGAAGATACACATTCGCGACGTCAGTATATCTATAGTTGACCTAACCATACACGTACTGCCATACTTTCCTTGGGGAGCCCATTGCATTATATATATGGCTTGTGCCATCGGTTATTGTCGAGTCAATATTCGTGAGTGCATCGTAATAATGCACAAAGCGGTCAGTGTACTGCAAATCAGTAGATATAGCAGCTGTAAGCACGTTTGTGCACCAGTTCCAACGGACATCGGCTCAGCTCACTGCTCGAATATCAAAACGGCCAGGTAGTTCTGGGAATTGAATATACGCGCAAGATATTTTCATTAAAAACCGTCGGCTCATGAGTTCACTATTCAGAGGGAAATAATAGCCTGACAGATAGAGTATAGAATTTCCCTGGCCTCTAGAGGTAATTCGTCTCAAATCCGATCCTTATAACCCGAAAACTGTCTCTACCAAATTAAATAAAAAAAATCTTTACCCAATCTTTAACAAATAAATAATCCAATTATTTAATTTCAATTGACTAACTCCCCCTCGCGTCATGAGCCTAAAAGAATAATAATAATTAATACCGAGAGAATTGATTCAGTCCAATTAAAAATTATGGATAATTTTTTTTTTTCGACTCAAAACAATTTTTACTCGCGCCTATTAAAATCGTTATTTATTTGGCTCAAAGGAATAATCTCTCTTGATATACAACTCCACGTGCACTCCGTATGTCTTCTCTCCCTGGTCCCTTCAACCCCCCCCCCTCCCTCCCTCCCCCCCCCCCCCCCCCCTGGCCTATGGCGTCGCGCAGCCCCTCGAGACCCGCATTGAAAACCCCGCGAAACAGACGCGCTAAAAATTGCGCCCGTCACCTGTACGTTGACAGCTAGTAGCAAGTCGTATGGATGCGGTACTGTGGATTCTCGAGCGTCGCGTGATCGATATGGAGGGGAGCGCGTCGAATGGCGCGGGTTTCGCTTCGGCGTCGCGGGCTCCAGGGGAGAGCGCAGAGAGGCTGCCAGCGAGTAGGACTCCGGGAGTGGGGGGGGGGGGTTCAAGCCGCCTCACGTACGTGCGAGCTTACTCCGGCCCGAGAGCTTCAGCGGACGCGGAGAGCGGAGAGTGGGGGGAGGTGAAATGGCGGATGCCGCGCAGAGTCCGCTGAGCAAAAGCATCCCCCCCCTCCCTCGCCCACTGTGCGGCCTGCCGCGGTTTGAGGGTACGTGCGGGCTTTCGTTGTTGAAGCTAGCTCAGTGATAGCCGCGTCGTCATCGCGTAAACATTAACGCGCACTCTCTCTCTCTCTCCTGACGATTCTCCTCCCCTCGCCCAACCCGTGCTTTTTCTAACTAGGTCAAGCCCGCTTTCTGCACGGCTCGCTATTCGCAGTGGCATCGCAGCCGGCCGTGCAGGAACGACCTATTGCTCCCCTTAATTTATTTCTTTTTTTGCGGTTGTTGTTGTTGTTATTGTTATTTTGTTTTATTTTTTTTTATCAGCGTCGGGAGAATCAGTGAATAAGTCCTAGTTTAACGTTGGGGGGAATTTATTTATATGGTTGTATCGAGGATTTTTATATCGATGCTGTACCGAATGGGGTTGAGTGACACCACTGGATGAATGGATTTATCACGCATTATGGTATTACGCTTGATTATTTGATGCATGAAGGGGTGGGGGGGGCTTTATTGCGCAACTGTTGTATGGTGAATTCGGAGGGAATGATTACGTTTCTCCTTGGGGGGAGACACTGGCGCAGATGCGTCAATTACGAGGTCGAGGTCATTCTGGGAATCCTTTTTCAGGATTACTTGGAAAATTGTGCAGGGGTTAATTTGTTGGGGAAATGATGCCTCTCATGTCTTTGGATGGTCGTTTCAAGTTGTCTCCCCTCAAGTCTGAAATCGCGGGGATTAATGTGAAAAGTTTGCTGCCAGATTCGTCGAATTATTGTTTTTTTTTCATCTGCAAATTCTGAAGAGAATCGCTTGGGAAATGTTTTTGGGATTAAATTCTGCATGAAATGACTGTGAATTTCGTACCTTGTGGGGTCTTTTTTACTCTGATCTTTTTTGCGAATCACTCAGTCTCGGGGATTTTTTTTTTTTGTAGAGATGAAAAGCCCTCGTGGGACGGGTTTTATTTGAGACTATTTTTCGGCGGTAGGTCGAGGTCGCCTGCAGGTTTTCAACCTTGGGGACTCTGAGTACTGCCTCTCAACGCTTCTCTCCTGGCAAATATTTTCTTTTTCTCTTGAGCTCAAGGGTTTACAAGACTTCAGCCCTTGACCATTGAGCATTTGTTTTTCCTCGCAGAGCTTGAGCTCTCATTAATAAATTGTCTTGTGGCTTTGATGAGGACTATCCCATCTGGGAATCATCATAGGCTGTGAAGAATTAGATTTCAGGTTGGAATTTCGATTTCTCCAGCGACTGAGAAGCGTCACGCAAGGGAGTAAGATTGAATGATACATTTGGAATCTCCCTTCAGGGGGGAGATTCGTTTATGTTCCTTCGGATGTAGCATTCTGATCAGACGAGTGGGGATTGAGCGCTTCGAAGACACTTTTGACGGAAGAACGAGGGGTGAGAAGGATAACGACCGTCTTTGGAACGTGCCGCCCTCTCCCTATTATCATCTCACCTTTTGCTTTACCAAGGAGCTTGTGCTTTTATTAATAGAATCTCTTGTTGCTTTGATGGAGACCATCTCAGCTAGCAATCAAGACAAGCTGCAGAGAATTGAACTTCTAGTGGAAATACGGAGGACTTCTTCAACGGAGTTGACTCCAGCCAAGAGTAAATGATCCACTTGGAATTTTTCTCAAGAGTGAAGATCCTTTTGTGTCCCTTTGGAGGCGGAATCCTAATCAGGAATGAGAAGATAACGACCTTCTTTGGTACTTGTCGCCCTTTCTCACTATTGTCATCTCATCTTTTGGCTGCCCAAGGAGATGTACCTCCATTAATTCTTCTGTTGCTTTGATGGGGACCATCACAGCCAGAAATCAACAGCAGCTGCGAAGCCTTTGGCTTCCTCTCGAAATTTGGCCGATTACTTCAGCGCCTGTGGGTCATCACGTTGGGAACTGGGACTCAATGACACATTTGGAAAGCTTCCTCCGAGTAGAGGTTCTTCTACGCTCCTTCAGACACAGCACTCTAACCAGGAATGAGAAAGATAACGGCCTTCGTTGGAACTTGCCACCCTCTCTCACTATTGTAATCTCATCTTCCAAAGAGGGTGCTTTCATTAATAGACTCTCTTGTTGCTTTGATGAGGATGATATCAACTAGAAAGCACCAGACGCAGCGAAGAATTGGACTTGCGGTGGAAATTTGGACGATCCCTTCGACAACTTGAGACGTTCGCGCAAGATATCAAGACTAAACTGCTACGATGGGAATGTTTTCCAGCCAAAAATGTAACCTTTGACTTACAATTGGCGAGGGCCATCTCAGCTGGAAAGCACCAGAAGAATGAGAACTCCTGAATGATTCCGTAGTAAACTGAAATCCAATGATACACTTGCCATGATTTTTTTTTAGGGACAAGATCCCATTGTACTCTTATAAAGACTGCCTTCTGATCTGAGGGATGACGACTGAGTGACTTGAAGACACTTTTGGCGGCAGAACGAGGGAGTGAGAAGGATAACGACCACCTTGGAACGTGCCGCCCTCGCTCACAGCTGTCACATTACCTTTCGGCTTTCGCCTAGACACATTGTATTTTCATTCTCCACACAATCTCACATAATAGGATTGTAGATTTTCATCTCCAACGTTTGTACAGCGGAATTCATCCTCCTGTCTTAACACGACTCAAGCAGTTTATGTACGTGACCTCCCTTCGTCTAACGTCTTAGGGGTATCAGTGAGGTGGATATCTGCGAGGTAAAGAACGAGTCGTCTGATAATATTTGTACATCAAATGCACTATTTATCCTTATCGTCGTCGAAAGATTTAATAATATAAGACGTATCAGGGTTTATGGCCTTTCCGGATGCAAGATCTGTTTTCTTTCTGAGATAAAGTGCACCTCGTTTCGGAGAGATATTGCCAGCAAGCGGCCTTATTGAGTGGAGGATTTTATTCACGAGAGGAGGTATAGCTTTTCAACAGTTCAGGGCAAACTGGACTTGTTGGAAATGGTGAGATTAGTTTTCCACAGGCATCTTTAATGTTGCTCAGACGATGCGCAAACAGAATTCCATTCCAATTCTTGTTATTTTTGTCATTTGTTGAATTTTAACTCTCGAAGTATCTTGGCTTGGTGAAGATGTCTTCATTAAGATGTCTCAATGCCTGAAATTGTTGGCAGATTGAAGCCCCTGCACTCCAGATACTTTGAATTGTTAGATTTTCTATTGTCAATTAATACACAACAACTTGGCCCCGTCCTCCTTTGGGGAAACAATGACTTCTCTCAGGAAGAACTACGAGGCAGTAGGTAACTCATTTGAGGTGGATCAAGGGATACGCTCGAGAATTTCGTACCTCGTTGAATTTGAAAGAGAAAAACAAAGGATGATAAAAATGTACCTAGGGAATCAAGACTTTATGCATTGCAGGTCTTCGGCGGTCTTTCTCTATCCTTCAGCCTAGGCTTCTCTTGGGACACCAATTTACGATGCGGCTTACGCTGCGGCCGGAGATCGGTGAGATGACCGCGCAAGCACTCGTAAATATCGTCTCAAGTCACGGGAGACTACTCTTCTTATGTTTTGATAAGGGACATTTTTTTCAATGTGATAAAATTGCGAGTTATGACAATGAAAAAATTGCTACGCTGGATTTTTATAAAAACCATCGTGAAAAGTATTTTTTTAGTCAAAACTACTCAGTTGGAAGAGCGAAAGGAAATGGCAAATGACTTCATTCAATGAATTATTGAACGAACTTCGGATAATTCATGCTTCACGCATATTGAAAAGCCTGGGGCAGGTGCATTTTGGAGGACAAAAAATACTGAACACCAACTGATAGACGGGGTCGAGAATTTTCTAGCTTTCACAGGCGCAAAAAAAGCCATTGTCTTCGTTTCGAAAATTGAAAATCGATTTTTCATCACCAGGTTTTCACGTTTCCATCGTCTTCTGGTGGTTTTCGGTGGAGTATATTGACCGTGTGTGGCGATTCCGCTTGACCAAACGGTGCTAGTCCAATTTCCTTCTCTGCAGGCGAAGTGCCTCCTTGTAATCCAGAGCTGATTACATCCCGAGCGGAATTGACTCAACGATTTCTCGGTTATCAGCTGCTCGGCGAGTGTTTTCGATTAATTTTATTGACGATCGCAAAATCTTCAAGACTTGGAAGGCAATAACGAGCTTTAAATCGTGACTCACTGTTCCCAAAATATCCTTTACGTGGCGGTTTTTCTGTGCGCACGCGGAGATATTTGGCGAAGTAGTTGAATTGTTGAGAGAGCGTCAATAAATTTTTACAGAGTTGCCTCTAAATCGCCAAATAAAGATGTAGAGTTTTATAATTGATGTTGATAGTCAGAGAGATTTTCCGGTCTTAAATAAACCAGACGATCACCCGCGTCGTATATTTTTCCATAAATTTACGCCTTGCATATTGTGAATATATGGAGCATCAGCCTCAACTCCAACCGCTCTCGCACTCAGAATCACTGGTGGATGTGCTGGAAGCACCGACACTTTTAACAACTTGGTTTTGAGCAGGTCTAGTGGATGCACATTCATAATTTTTCACCACTTGAGAGAATAAGAGCCGTTGATTACTTAAAAATTCACCTCCTTGATTTTCATACCTCCGGTCAACTTTAACCATCTCAGCCGTTACTTTGAGTTTAATTTTCTGGAAGGGGCTGCAGCAAGAATTATCATTTGCTCGGCTCAAATAAATAAATTCGCCTGACTAGCCCGCAATAAAACATTTTCTCAATTCAAAGTTCAAATCCTTCCGGAACGGAAAAAATCATTTCCGATTAAATAAATCAATTAAAAAATTTAATTGTACTGATGGTTTTTAGCAATATATTTTCTACGTTGAACGAAAATTGTGGAATGAATTTTTTTTAAATGCAAAACTTGTTATTTTCCAGAAAGTGCTGAGACTCGGCATTGCAACGTTTGATGAGCCATCATTCGACATTTTTTTTACCACCAATAACTGAAAGTGCGCCCGCTACCCTCGACCAATTACCCCAACAGCCAACACTGTCAACTTCAGGCCGAAGGTAGTCTCCAGAGAGTTGCGTCCTCTCGTTGAGGAGATTATAATTGCACGGCATGAAGGGTGAGTTGCTGAAGTTTTGATTAAAAATTTATAGAATTTCTCCAGTAAAATTACACGTCATTTAATTCGAAAAAAAATATCCACAAAAAGTTATTCAATTTGAGTCTCACTACCTCAAATCCCGACGCTCGAACGGCTCAATCAGAGATCCTCTCAAATTGAATTCAACTCAACCCGACTTTCTCAAATAAACAAAATAAAATAAAATGTTCGAAAGTGTTCTTCTCATTAAATAAATGCTTTTGTATTATTAATAAATAATCCAATCGAAGGCGCGAATTTTTGTTGAATAACTAGATGAGTTCATTTATTTTCATCAATTAATTTAATCGAAGAGAAAAAAAATAAAAAAATATTTTCATTTCACTCAAACGTCAATTTTTTTTTTTTGTGTACATCATCACCCTATCCCCAAGTACTTCTCAGTCATTATGACAATCGGATGCCTAAGAGATTCATGAGTTAATCCATACACAATGAATATAGTATAACCGCGCATTGAATGGGAAATTGCTTTCGGATTCCTCATCCCCAGAATCCAACATCTATGGACGAATACAACTACGTGCGGCTGGTTAATTAGCTCATGCAAAACAACTGTTACGTCATACCAGTCGTACTGATATCCCTCCCCCTCCCCTCTCCTCGCCAGCCCTCGCGGATTGGCGTGTTCTCGGACGGTTTGCCATTAATATCCCGGGATAATTCAACCCATTTTGATGAACTCTTTCGGCCATACGTTATTTTTCATTGTTTCCCCACATTCCTTTCTTTCCAGAGGTAATCGCGTTATCGCTCCCCCAGTCGATCCCAAATTTTCCGGATGGGGTGGGCGAATGGCTATGGGAGTCTCGCATGCACTCCGGGGAAATGGTTTATTTGAATTAAATAAAGTTTATATGAATCGACGAAATGGAATTATTTGAACAGGCAGAATGTGATTTTCAGGCAGTGAGTGAATGGCTTTTTGAATATAAATGTAACGTTTCTTGCTTCGCTGAAATTTAAATTTATTCTATGGGAAATGGAGAAAATTGAGGTAAAATTATTTTCCAACTTTGAAGATCTTGAGTCGCGAAAGTCTCAAATTAAAGTCCTCTTTTTTTCAGCAGTAATAGCAATAATTTAACAATGGTCGCGGTGGTTTTATGAGGCCAGATTTAATCACCTTTCAATTATTGATTGTCCATTGGCGAATATGTAGTCGTTAAACCGCAGTTATCAAACTGCGATACAGGCGATAGCGGCCATTGTGGTCAATCAGCAATAGGACATGCCGTTTTCTTCCTCGTTTTGGGGGGCTATCAGTGAACGAAAATGTTTTAAAAAATATGTAACAATAAAAACAATGCGCTTGATTGCAAATTGGGTGGATGTCGACTGTGGCCCTCTAGTTCATGTATTCGGGAGAGAGATGATCGGCACTCACCGAGGGGTATATCAATATGTGCATATCAGTCCGTTAACCATACACGTGGACACCCGCTGGTGAAAATTCCGAGGATAATTGGGGTGTAGGGATCGATTATCCGTTGGAATCAATGAAGCCAGTGGGTGAAATCATGTGGCTTCATTCAGACATGATCAGATGATTGAATAGACTGAGGCAAAACGTCTGGGCTCGCGGAAAAAAAATTCCTCAGCTGCTCCGTAAAGATTATCTCAATTAAAATTAGCCGAGATTTTCGGAATAATTATTCCCCCAAGTTCTCTCGTCCCCTCGACGGAAATGGAACATGTCCACGTGATTTTTAGGGGGATTTTCATTAAGATAAATGGAAAATATTGCATCCTCTTTAAAATTTCTCGGTGATACTCGAGAAATGAAAAATTTACGGTATATGTAACTAGGCTGGCGTGAAAATTACGAGGGGGGAACAATGAACTCCCGAGGCGCAATGTGAGACTGGAGAAGTGTACATTTTTTTTTCTGGATAGTGAATTTTCCACCTCGTGGTGGAAATTGCTGAAGGTGTTTGCGAGGGTCGATCCCTCGGCTGATTCATTAAGCGATCCTGCCAGTTCATTTTGCCCCGTTTATTCGTGAAGAGGGTTTTTTTTTTTCCCCCCCACCGAAATCATGGGAAATCTATCATCTTCCTAAGGAGAAGGTGGGAAAATTCTCCTTTTCATGGTGAGAATTTCCCTTCGCTTTCCGTGAATATTAATAATTAAAATGCTGAATAATTACCGATAGCTCGGAAAAATCGATTACATCAACGGAATTCCCCTCGAGATTTATTAAAAATGGCAGTGAACCCTTAATTCATGTCAATAGCACTGGCCCCAGCCAAGCATTCTCTGAATAATGATCATAGTTGGCTGGATCCGTTGAAAGTAGGACGACCGGGAGATATATGTCTCTCAGTGCAGCAGCAAAGTTTCGACTTTTCCCTTAAACTTGAGTAATCCTCTCCACCTCTCACATCCCGTTATTCATCGCGATATAAAATCTCACATATTTTTACTCTCATTTCACTGCTAATGACGGGTAAATACCTTTGACAAGGAGAACTTTTCCCCCCGTCGCGACGCAACTTTTCCCTGGACAACAGACTCTCATAAATTTTGCTATTCCCCATAAATTTTTTATTAAACATTCTCGTCGTAAAATCAACTGAAATATAATAGAAACTTCGGTTGAACAGAAGTTCAAACGAATTTTCCTACCGAATTCAATAAATATACAGTAATATTTTTCTGAAAAATCCCAAAGTTTTTTTGCGAGCGCAGCCCGCCCTCAACTTACAACACAATTAATTTCTTTTTTCTGATAAAATAAGGCTCTATTATAAAACGGAAATTGCCCCTCGAGGCACGGCGCACTTTCAAAGGTTACCAAGCTGAGCTAGGCAAGGCTAAGCAGGGCTGTAGTGATTACTAAGTGGATGGGTTTACGAGTGTGGTTAGCAAGTGGATGAGTGACCGCATGAGGTGAGAGGAAAAAATCACGGCCCATGAAAATGGAATGAAAACGACGCGGGAATTGACGACGAGTGGAAACAGCCAGAGCTCAGGAATTTCACTAAAAAAAATTAGAGAACTCACACTTCGTTCCCCGATTACGTATCCTCTCCTCAAAATTCATTAACCCCATTCGATCTTCCCCTGAATATTAAAATACAGACAAATTTAAAAAAAATTTTCCTACACTCCAGCAGAACTTTCTAAAGCTTAAGAAAAAAGAAAATTCAAAAATGGTCATCCGACAAAATTCATCGCGTTAATAAACCCAAAAAAAAATGTAAAGAGAATATCCTGGAGTTCGCAATTAAAATCCTCGAAATCCCTAACGGAGAAATTCTTTTTTACTGCGTTCAGACGTAAAAGTCGTAAAAACGGGGAGAGTGCTAATAAACTTCTCCCCAATTTTTCACTCGTAAAAAAACTCCCCCGCGAAAATCCCCCCGACGGAGATACAATTTGATTTACGTATCCTCCCTACGTCGCGATATCCACCCGAAAAAAAAAAAAAATAGCCACCCCCTGCCGGTGGCGGGCTCGCGTTATGTAACCCCTTCCAAGAAAATGTCTGGCAAAACACGTGAGCGCAGTTTTCAGCTTCAAAACATAATATATATGCTCCCTCTGAATCAATACTCCTTTTCTAGTTTCCAACTTTTGGGGGGTTCGAAGTCGTCGGGTCTCGCCCCGCCGTACCCCACCACCCCCTGAGCCCCTGGTCTGAGACCACAGACGAAGAGACGAGACAAACTGGGCCAACGCCTTTGGATCTCTCCGCAATTTCTCTTCAATTCTTATTTTCCTTTATCTTTTCTCGGTAGTCCTCCCCAGTCCCTCCCTCCCTCCCTCCCCCACTCCCTCGCGCTCTCATTCACTCCTTTTTTTCGCCTCTATCTCTTGGCGGTTCTGGTCTAATGAAAGATAATGTCACGCCAGTGTCAAAAAAAAAAATTCATTCCACTCGGGGGTTTCTTCAACCCCTAGACTCCCGCATACTGAGACCACCCGCTCCCGGTGGAGATTGTGTCAATTATAATATCAAATGAATGTCGATGAGCGAATCGGAGCGAATGCGCGAGGAATTCCGGGAGTGGCTCTTACCAATTTACTATAGTTTCTTTGCCTGAAATAACAGAGCACTGGAGGAATTGAAGTTTAATTAACATAAACGAATTTAAAATTTTTTTATTTTGGTAAACGTATTTAGAAAACTAACTGTTATTTTCCAAAATTTTCAAAGCGAATATTATTAAATATTTACTGTTTAACTTCAGGTTCAACCTGAGATTTTTAAAACTGCTAGAATTGATAAAAAAAATTAAACTTCTTTAAATAAAAATTAATAAAAATTGTAACGAAACTGGAGGCTTGAGATAAAAATATTCAGGGCTAAAATTAAGTGTCAATGAGATCGAGGTATTGTTAATTTAAATAATGGGAGGGAGAGGAATTCCGGGAGTAGTTGTGACTAATTTGCAGAGCCAGAAGGAATTTGTAGGTTTTATTTTGCCGAACGGAATGCATAATTCTACTCGTGGCCCGGTATAATTGCTTTTCTCGGGTGATGCACCATTACCTCAGAGAATATTAACAGTGTAACAAGATGAATGGGTAGAGACAGTGGAGAGTATCTTCTCGGGCGAGTAATTCCATTGAAGTTACTTGGACGCCGCCAGAAGCTCGAGGTTTTTATATTCTTTGGCTTTCAGGGAGAGCTGGGATTTGTTGCGTTTGCCGGCAACATCCAGAAAAAAAAACAAGCAGTTGTTTACTTCAGCAATAAAAGTTATTAAAATAAACAAAATGAAAAACTGACGGTTTGAGAATTAATTCTGATCCTCTGGGCTTTCAAAATGACTAGAGATTTTCTAGTCTTAATTTGAGACTTTCAATTTCTGACATTTTTATTGGAGAAAAGAAGCGCAAAAACTGAAATTAATGCGACAAATTTCCGATTAAATGGGTTGATTTTAAAAATTAATATCCCGAAAAAAAAAATAGGGAAATTTTATGGAATTGTAGATTTAGTGGCATTTGAGTGAATCAGTTGGCCTCAGCCGAGTCCACCTCAAATAATTGGAGGATCCAATGCTATCACTCGAAGCGATCATCCCCCCAATGACTGACCGGCTGCGGAAGATTACCCTATCGCACTCCCCGCCGGCTTTCCGGAAATTGCCAGCAGGTGTGAGTTATCCACTGTTGGCAGTTGAAGATGTTGAAAAAAAAAACTGAGGTACCGGGTAAAGGAGTAAAAGTGGCCCCGAAGGCATTGCCGGGCATTTGGTTTGCTAATAAAAGCCGAGTACGGGAAAAGTGAGGACTGATCCCATTGCCCGACAGCAATCCGCTTCCCGTCAAGATCAAGGGAATGAAAATCCCGCGCCATCGACAGCAGTCGAGAGGGGCATTTCAACTCAACAACGCATAACTTTCCTCATCAACGATTTTTCTCCATTCCGTGTACGTAAGCACGTGAACATGCACGAGTTACTGAGTAAAAAAGAAAAAAAAAAGGGGGGGAAGAAAGGCGGCTGAAATAATCGATAGCGCATGAACCGCGAAGGGTTATGGTAGAGTTGGCAAGTAAACCTTTGATGATGATGAAAATAGATGGAAACGAGATGATGAAAAAAATGAGTGTAATGTGTAATCGCCAGGGGGAGGATGCAAGAGAAGCCGAGGCTACTATCCCCGTTACGATCTGCTGCTAAATAATTTTTTTCCCCTACCAATTAAATTTTTCCCGGGCTGTCAATCGAATCCCGCAAAAATTTTCCATTCCCTCCAAAACCGATTTTTCCAAAAAAAAATCCCCTTCACCCAAACCAAAAAAAAAAATTCCAAAATTCACGGAAGAAAAGAATGTCGAGTCTCCCCGGCCCACCGCCGACCAACCGATGCGCTCGGATTCGCAGTCAAAAAATTACCAAGACCGGCTTAAAAATCCCCCATTTCCATTATCACCCGTCCAAACCTGCTCAAAAAAAAAAAAAAAAAATTCATTTACCGCACCTGTTGCACAGAATGGCCTCCCTATAATCGCCAGCGAATCATCATGTGGTCATAACGAATCCGACATCCCATCATCCCGTGCAAATCGATCGGCGGCGGTGAATCCGATCACTTCGAGTCCTCATCAAAAGATCGAGTGTAACCCCGAAGGGGTACGAAATTGTATAAGCACATGTTCTAAGCGCCTCTGTGTGCCGAACAGATCATCGGAGGGTGATGAATATCGAGGCGGATATACTATGGTTTACTGCCTTCAGACCGCGATAGACTGGTTATCGGCGAGAGGAGGGGCTGGCTATAGACCGTTGCCTCAACATGTACGGATTTACGGGAGACTCAATGCTGCGTTGTTAATGCAATTTGAATAACATTCTCTTGGAAGACCAGCCCCTCCTCCTCCCCCTCAATGTTCGTTCACCCTCTTATCAACGCTGTTTGCTGACGTGCCTCTACTTTATTACTCAACATAGCTGTCAGTCTCTGCTGTGCATCGCCCATGCATCCCTGCTAATTGGAACTTATAGAACGCTTCTTTGTTTAACACTTGGCTTTCACCACCGACCGAGGGCAATTCTTGGGCTTGTGCGCGTCGTAAAAGGGGTTACCAGCGGAATTCATGTGGAGAATTCGCTGCGAGTGGAAAAAATAAATCCTCCCGGTAAAATATTCAATAAAATTTACCAGCAAAAAGACCCAACAATTATCGTTTCAAAACGCAATTAGAGAGTGAAGTAAAAATGGAGCGAATTAAATTTTTCCCACGAATTTTTAATGATTTTTTTTTCCTGCCAATATATTCAATGATTTTTTTTTAATTTTTCGGATCCCTTGGATGATTACGGTAGAGGCTTTATCAGCCGTTAATTGATTATTAATTACCTCCAATTAATGTCCTTAAAATAATCGACAGCCAAGAATTCCGTACACCAGATATTTTCTCCCAGCTATAATTACATTCACCCTCGGGGAATGTCAATAAGCTGCATGTGTGGGTGTGTTTAACCCAGTGGGATTTAATCAGAAACTCGTACAGCATTTCCAGGGTGAGTTTTACCCCTCGGTGTAGGAGAGATGTCCGAGGGTAAACCCGCATGTGCACAAGCACCGATAACACCGATAAGTGGATACGAGTTGCAAACCGGGTGGGGGGGGGGGAGGAGGAGGGGTGACTCACTATGTAAATCCATACGTGCCCGCACATTCGCCTATGGAAAAGTTGATGTGCAGAATAAACTATTCTCGTACGTGTACGAAGACCCCTGTCATCGCAGGACACGTTGAGACCTCGGCTCCATAATTGGCGGTTAATACGATTTAAATTTATCTCATTTCTTCTAAAAAAAAATCACAAAAAAGCGAAAACAATTGTTTCCCAATGGAAAAAAAAATTCCAAATAAAGCGATTGTTTTAAATAATACAAAAGAATTGTCTATGTAATTTTTTAACATTAGAAATTCGTTAGAAAGTCACTTGTCAGAATTATTTCCGCAAGTGTTCGCGTATTGCCATCGCCTGACGATAGAAAAGGGCAAGACCGGGAATAAGTGATTCTATTCAACCCCTGTATTCTTTCCCTCTGCCACTTGGTACTCTCTCCCGCTCTCCGAATGTTATAAAGTACACAGCCGATAGCCCAACGAGCGCTGACACAGCGTACTCTTTCACTCGCCGATACTCATATATATTTTTTTCCCTTCACCTCATTCTCGCCAGCAGACGAGGTGCCAATGCTGCCAGTCTCCCTCACCCTCCCCCCGCTCCCGCCCACCCTGCCCCCCCCCCCCCCCATCCCCCAGAAGGATGAGAATTGACTCGCTGGGTATGAATCATCTCACAACGAATTTCTTATTTAGACTTTCTCCGGGGATGCATTCAGCACGAAATAAGCATGTGATGCTGCGTTGAATGGGCATGTGACAGGAATTCATGGGAGAAATTAATCAATTTTTTTTTCTGTGTAGAAAAAAATTTTCTTTTAACTTTCAAAGTACGAAAAAAAAATTTTTTGTTATTAATCCGCGAATTAAATTGCATTTAGCCAATGCCACCAATTACCTACCGACAAATTCCCCCGGGGAAAGTTGAGGAATTCAAATTACAACTATAAATCCTGTCAATCCTCGGGAAAAAAAAAATTTCTCCCCGTGGATGCTGGAGTCTATTCACAAGTCGAACCGACCGCCGCTCGCATGTCATCCCAAGCCGTCCTTTGATTACGCCCCTGAATAAATAAACGCTCATATGTTGTCTACACGATAAAGAGACAGGTTTACAACCGAAAGACGCGTCCAAGAGTGTTCCTACACAGAATACTTGTAAAGTTGAATAGGGTGGGTTGTATTGATCGAGGCATGCCTGAAGAGCTCGCCTGGGCCAGCAGCCCCCGCGTGGACCGTGTACCACCAGCGTGCACACTTTATCAGAATTCTAGCCTCCATACCCAATTCTAGCCTCCATACCCACCCCCGCCGCCCCCCCCCCTCCCCCTCTCCACCGGCCTCTTCAAGTTTCGCCATTCAAACCCCACCCGATTTTTGGCACAACTAGACATCGGCGCATCGTTCTCCACTGAGTCCACCATTGTCTACCCGGGGGATGATGGTGTAACTTGAGGAAAATTATCTTTACCCCCAAAGCCAACCCTCGAGTGACTCCTTCGGTGTCTTCTAAAGGAAAATAAGACTCTCGTTAAAATTCGACAACTCGAGGGACACTCGTCCGGCATTCAGCGGAAGAAAATTCCTCCTCAAATTTTAAAAGAGAATTTTTGTCATTCTTCAAAGAATTTAAATCGTTTTAATGTTTTTTCTTTTTGCAGACAACGAAACGATTCCTCAATTTTTCTATTAAACTCTCGATTTGCAATGAGTGATTTTGAAAAAATAAAATCCGTGAAATGAAAAAATTCCCCAACAACAATTTTCCCCCAAAAAAAAAATCCTCTCCCAATCCCTCAGGAAAATATTCCGAAAAAAAATTGAAAATAAAAAAAGAAATCCTGCAAAATATAAAATTGGATTACAAACTCCACCTAAAATCCCCCACGCTTGAAGTAGCCGTTCCCAATCGATTTGGAATGACTAGAAAATCTGAAAGAGGACAGATGTACACGGGAAACTCATCGCCATCCACGCCAAATAAAATTACCCCGTCGATCGTCGATGAATAATTATGAGAACAGAGATCGGAATATCGATAGTCGATAGCCCCCGGTCCCCCGCCGCCGCGGCAGAATATTTTCAAACGACCCGATAACTTAGCACTTTTAGTACGACGTCTGACCAAACGTGGACCGCAACCACTCGCCGGAACATAGCTCACATCCGCGCTGCAATTATGCGGAATACATTTGAATAAAATATTCTCCCGCAAACACTCGAGAAAAATATTCATCCTTCATTTCTTGTTTGTTGATGAATACCAATTAGAGAAAAATGTAAATTCTTTGTCGACAGGAGGAGGTGGATCGGGTGATTATGCGCGGCTGCGAAAAAACCGTCACGCATTTTATGCCGACATTAAATAACATTAATTGACCAAAGTAACCAAGACATTAAAAAATAATTACAATTGACAATAAATTACGGAAGAAAATAAAATAAACCAATTGAGGTAAACAATTATCCTGTCAAAAGCGTCTTAAAATGAGTTGAAATTAAAAATTCCATATCTGGCGAACGGCTGAGAGAAAAATTGCGATATAGCTCTCATTTTCAAGATCTCTTTACGCCCTTCAAAATGAGATTACAATTATCAAAATGGCATCAGTGGTTCCGAAGATATTGGGCCTGAAGTGATGGTAAATCGGGAAATCCTCAATTATTTTCTATCGCCCGTATAATTCATTAAACGAAATGAGTTTTCCTCTACCAAACTACCCCATATTTTGTTCAACCCCCGTAGTTGTTGTTTGTTGTACAATCAAGAGCATCCCGAGTTTCCCAGCGATCCCCAACAGGGCCTCCCCCCACCAATTGTGGGCACCACCGGAGAAGAAAATGCTGAGCTTATCCTTCAGAGGTCAAAAGCCGTCTTAATTGGAGAATTTTATGCTTGACCCGGCCCAACTGAGAGCCAATGAAATCCCTCGAGCATATCATGCGTGCATTGTACCCCACGTAATGATATGATGTAATTATGAATCATGTGCGGTTTGATCGTCATTCATCCGCACATTCTACCAGTCGTATTTCGATTATTGACAGTAATACGAGTGCATCATTGCAGATAGCGTGCAGAATTATCGCGTTTCAGGCGTCAATAGCTATCCCATTAACGACTTCAATGAATTTCATATACAAAAGTACCAATTCAATTAAAACAAATTTTTTTAACCGCTTCAGAATTAAAAAAATCAATAAATTTTCATATCAAACTCCCCACAAAAAATGAGTTGGGAGACTGGAACAAATGGAGCGTCTTCAATTGACAATAACTCGGAATCAACAGCGTATAATTGAATAATTGTTGTCCCATATTAAAGCTCGGCTTATCAGCTTTAATATGAAATAAAATTCATTCAATTTTACCCGGCCAATCCCGTGTAATATTCATTTAAAATCCTAGCGACTTATCTCGATTTATGAGTAAATTTTTTTCTCAGATCTCCAGTAAATTTTGATGAAAAAAAAATATTTCCTGGGGGCGGATTATTTTTTAAATTATTCAGACTTCATCGGGCTTTACGCACGCTCATCCCTTGCAAATGCAAAAATAACAATCGAACTCGTTCGCCATTGCCCATTCACACATGTAAATATAACATGCAATATCCTACAATGCAACGGAATTGTGAATGCGATTTCAAGTTTTCATGGAAAATAAATGAGCTCGGAAACCTGTGAAAGTTATTCCGCTTTGTATGACTGCCATTGAGGCTAAACTGAATCGTCAAATTTTTGGGCACGAACCACTGAAATCAAGTGAAATGAAGAGAGTTTTGGGAATATTTCGCATGTACATCCATTTCCGGGTGAAATTGTAGGCGAAAAAAATTACAGAATATCTAACTATACCCCTCTAATATTACTACTTGAGAGTTTCACATTGTGAGTGACAAATAATTATCACCTCTCGACTTTTACCAATTTAAAATTCAATCATCACCCGAAAAATAGAAATCCCAAAAGAAATGAGATCTTCAACAATTGCCGAAGAATTCTGTCCATTAAAAACTAATTGGTCTAATTTTGTGACCGTTTGGAAGCCGAGCCATTGAAATGATGGAAAACTCGAGCAATGACGGAGAAAGGCGCGAGATAGGAGCTTTATAGTGAGACCTGGAGGACGGAAAAGTTTAATAGCAAAGTTGGAAATGAATCTCGAGAGCCGAGGGACTTCTTTCCAATCGAATCCCCTTCCGCCAGGTATCTCTCTCGATGCCACTCGTTTCCTCCGTCTTCAGCCGTCGATTTCGTCTCGTTATTCATTTTATTTGGCATGATCCCGGACTATCGGCCAAGAATAAAATTACAGCCACGGCTATCATTAAAAAAATACAAATTTAAACCTAAAAAATGCCAAACTCCCGACGAAAATTTATAAACCCACTCGTCAAAGCCTAAAACTAAAGCCGAACTTTAATTAAAAATTCAATTGTGTAGTTTAATTTTTCTTATTCACCTAATTATTAATTTCCTTTAATTCCTCAATGCAACATTATTTATCGGGAGTTTACTTCCCAGTGAGATTTATTTTTAAATAAACCGTTGAACTCCTTTCTCAGGAATAATTTTTTCCCCTGCGAGACCTCGAATTTTTTTCCATTTTCTATCCAAATATTAATTATTTAAAATATTTTTCCCGCAGTATCAACAAACCCATTGACGAGTGACATTATGAACTGTCAAAAGCCCGTATTTCTGCCAGAGGATAGTAACTAGAGATCGGATGATAAATAAAAACCGGCGGCCACACGCGGAGAAAACAAATGGACTCAGGGGAAAAAGTTGTTTCCACGTGCAAGTCATGTATACTACCCAACACTGAAGTACTTTTAACGGGCCAATGCACCGGGCATCTATTATCCCATTGGCTGGGGAAATTCTCGGAGGTTTGCTCTTTGAAAAGCCTGACCACACCTCTCCGCCGTCTGGTCAGTGGAAAAAAAAAACCTACGAAAATAGTAAACATGCCACGAAAAGTAGAAAACTCGGAGGAACACAATTTACTTCCGTACCCGCGGCCCATTGAAGTTACAAATAACACTGGGAAGAGGAATTTATTGTTGGCGAGTAACTTTTCTCGTCGCAAGTATTCAAATGGTGATTTGTAAGGAGATCTCGTGAAGATATCCCGAGAGTTCCGAAAATTCTCTCGCCGAGAAAATATTTTGTTTTTCCGCATTGGCAATCGATATTAAATTGCTTTATCAAATAATATGTTAATCGATAAGACGAAAATCTAACCTGAGGCCAAAAGATCGCGTCCCCCACCTCCACCCGATTTAAATGAGGGACCTCCGGAAAACTTGGAAAATTGACAATCTCAAATTAAGACCTCCCCGACTGGCAATTTAATTTCACAAGTCGCGGATAAAAATTTCTTTTTACCTCTGGGCCTGTGGAATTGTCCAAAGGGACCTCAATAATATTAGAGAATTTATTATCTCAAATTAATAAAATAATCTCAACCGAAAAACGCAAATTGTCTTGTATATATTTTTTCATGTGCGACATCTCCAAAAGCCCGGGCATGGTATCCACAACATCAAATAATCCGAGTTGAGACCTAAACCCCTCTCGAGGTACAACTTATCAAGCCTAACCGATGTTATTACACACGTATTTTACACAATATTGCACAAGATGAAAGCGCGGTAGGGGGAGAATTTATGGATTAACTCCGAGGCCCTGACAATAGCCCGACTAAAACAGAAATTCATCCGTGTGAAATGCAGAAATGGCTTCGGCTGAAGGCGCCCACCAAAATCGGATGGATTAAATACACTGCGGCCGGTAATATCCGGGAAACAGATGTTTCGTTGGTGATAACGTGAGCATGTATCACTCTATTAAATACCACTGTTACATATAATCGAGCCAGCCAAATGTCATCTCTCGATGACGACTGTCTCCTCGAATGAATTCACAATCTAATTCTGGTATTGTCGATCCGGGGAAATCGATGAGGTTAGCTAAGCCAGTTGGATAATCTCAGCCGTGAGTTTCAAGACTGAATCGTCCCAGGAGAGTTTGAAATCCTGTCGAGTTGTGTCACACCGAAGGGGAAGGAGAAGACTATTCCAGACATCTTTTCCACTGGAGCACATTTGGCCTGTGATCCTCACTGGAGGAGCGGAGAAATTCCAAGAATTTCCTCAAGCAACAAAGCTTCTCCTATTTTCCATGAGCCATGGTTGACTTGGTAACGGCTTTGCTGCATTCAAGGAACTTTCAAGAGTACTTTATAATGCCCTGACGACTCGCGGGGATCGCGGGGAGGGTGACTGATTTTTTTTTTCACCCTCGACGCAATTTCAAATCGTTACCTACGGAAATTTACGCTGGATTATTTTGAGATGACAATCGCTTTGACTCCACTGGAGCACCTCGCGAGAGGGTGATTTCTTACTTAAGTCATTCTAGTCCTAAAAATCTTTGACAGTATATAAAGAAAAATTTTTTAAAAGTCCCCAGGGATTTCTCGTCAAATATTTCTGACGTCGAAAAATCGCGGACTATCGCACGTGTTCCCTCAGTATCACGACGAGGTAGCCCTAGACTCTGGCTAGACCGAGTGGCCGTAGTAGATAATTACGAAAGGCCGTGAACCATTTGAAAATGTAAATATTGGAGCCTCTCGGCTCAAGTGTGATGTGTCGTTTCGTCATCAGAATGGCTCAATGCGCAGACGGCATGCCGTGAACAACTGCGCTTGTCTTTTACCCAGGAAAGAACGGGAATTCGATTCCCCCAGTTGCTGCGGGGCGCGCGCAAGTTGCATCAAGGGGGAATATTTCGCAATTTCGCAAAGTATCGAAGAGAGATACAGCTTCAATTTTTTTTTTTACAGGGCTCGAGGGCTTTTTGCGCTTCTGTTGTTACGCCGGACCTCTTCGACGCTCGATAGCTCCTCACGATCAGGCATTCGATTGAATTCTCTATTGTACGCTTAGATTTTTTTATGTCAGGCCAATCAAATAAGATAACCCAATTTTTTTTTTTTGATTCGGGTCGATCTGCATCAGGCCAGGTCCACTTGAGTCAGTCAAATTTTTCTATTCATCAGATTTTTCTTTTTCTCTGGCTGACATTTTTCCTCGCACGAAATGATCGCTCAAATTTAAATATTTAGGGAATTACTGTGAGGTTTATCCTACCTCTTGTCAATTTTATCCTGATGAAATTGTCCCTTGATATTTACACCCTGTGATACCTGGCTCCTTTGACATCCACACCTGCGCCAAAAATCTAATATTCACCCTGTCTCTTTCATGATTACAGACATGCGCTGGCCCTGCTGTCTTTCCGTGTTAACGGTAACTGCTGTATTGTGCTGTCGTCAAAGTGAATTTCAGTGTGGAAACGGACGCTGTGTATCTCTCAATAAAGTCTGCAATGCACTCGACGACTGTGGGGATGGAAGTGATGAGCAACGAGCCTGCTCGCGTGAGTAAAAATTGCATGAGATATGTAGAAAAAAAGGCCATTAGAAAAATTAAATCCTTCAATTTATCGGCAATTATTTATCATTTTCTTTTTGTATTTTTCAAGGAATTCGGGAGTAATGAGTAAACATCCCCCCGGAGTTTCGACAATTAATTCACTGGCGCGAGAAATTTTTCGGGAAAGAAAGAGAATCCCATCAATTGGGATCAAAAGCTCGCGAAGAAATTTTTTATTCCGAATATTGTACTATCCTGTGCCCTCACATCACTCGCAATTTGCAAAAAGGAAATGAGTGGTAGCCCCCATTGCTTTTCACTCTCGTCCTCTGTCGATGAACTGAGAGAGGGTCTGGAGGAGAAGAAGTCGAGAGCATCACAAGTTGTGAGGGAAAAAAAAAAAACATCGGGGATATCCTTTTCATGCAGTCTGCGGCCGGGGCTTTAATGCATCCCCTTCCGTTCCCTCTATCTCTCCATTCAACGGGAGGTTAAAAAAAAAATTCAAAAAAAGAGAAAAAGTGCCTCTCCAAGGACTTTGTTTAGATTTTACCCGGGGGAAAAAAAAATCGATGGTAAACCTATTTTTAAGACATTTTCCTCCAGCGTAATCTGGCTTTGACCTTTTAGGAAGACCTTTTGTGCGGTCTACCGAAACGGTATTGTTCCGCGAGAGCGGTAAATCAGTCTGCGAATAAAATCAGACGATTGGGGTGAAATAAACCAAAGATAATTCG
>JAPYZM010001810.1:0-18240 GCA_030522845.1 Psyttalia concolor
GGAGATTGGTTAAACGCCACCAGAGGAACTCGGGGCCCAGTCAAGTGCCACGAGAGTCACCAGGAGATCGGTTAAGCGGCACTAGAGGTACTCGGGGGACAGTCAAGTGCCACGAGGGTCACCAGGAGATCGGTCAAGCCTCACCAGAGGTACTCGGGGGAGAGTCAAGTGCCCCGAGAGTCACTGGGAGGTCGGTCAAGCGCCACGAGGATGATCAGGAGATCGATCAAGCCTCATCAGAGGAACTCGGGGGCCAGTCAAGTGCCACGAGGGTCACTAGAAGGTCGGTTAAGATTTGCCAGAGGCACTCGGAGGCCAGTCAAGTGCCACGAGGATCACTAGGTCGGTTAAGCGCCACCAGAGGTACTCAGGGGAGGGTCAAGTGCCAGGAGGGTCACTAGGAGGTCGGTTAAGCGCCACGAGAGTCACCAGGAGATCGATTAAACGCCATCAGAGGTACTCGGGGGAGAGTCAAGTACCACGAGGTTCACTAGAAGATCAGTCAAGCCTCATCAGAGGAACTCGGAGGAGAGTAAAGCGTCTGGAGGGTCATCAGGAGGTCAGTCACGCGCCACGAGAGGTACTCGGGGGAGAGTCAAGTGCCACGAGGGTCACTACGAGAGGTACTCGGAGGAGAGGTACTCGGAGGAGAGTCATGCACTATGAGGGTCACTAGCTCGGTTAAGCGCCACGAGGGGTGCTTGACTCTCCCTCACGTACCTCTGGGGAAATTTAATCTACCTCGTAGTGACTCTCGTAGCTCTTGACTGACCTGCTAGTGACCCTCGTGGCGCTTGGCTGTCCTCCAAGTATCGCTGCATCCAAAAAATTATTTCCTAGACCCACCCACTTCCCCTCTCTTCTCCTCTTTCGTGGCTCTCGTGATCCCTTGAATACATTCATTTTCACGCCTTGTGTGACCCGTTATTCCGTTAATCAATTAATTGCCCGCCCCGCCCCCTCGTAACCTCGTTATCGCTCAAAAAATTAATTTCCAGTCCACATGGTCCTCGTCATCCCTAAAAAACGATTTCCACAGGTTGTGGCTATTGGGCTGCTTAAAAAAAATAAATTCCCCTTTCGAGAGCTTCGTAATCTCCAAATGAAATTATTTTGTCCCCTTATGATTCTTTAAAAATTATTCTTTACCTCTCGTGAACCTCGCGATTATACAAAGAATGAATATCCCACCTGAAGAGCCTTTTGAACCTGTCAAAAAATCCTCGTGAACCTCGTGATTCCTCCAAAAATTATTACCGTCTCTCGCAGTCACCGTTTTTAAATAAATAATATTTTTCACCTGTATGGGCCTTGTGATTCCTACAACATTTTGTTTTTTTCTTCTACTTACATGTGGTGTTATACCGCCAAATTAAAAAAAAATTAATTAAAATTGAAGAGAAAAATTTTAAATCAAAGACAAAAAACATCAATAAATAATTATTCCTCTAATTTCTTTAACACTCATTGCTCCATTTATTATTTTTTCACCAAAAACGATTAGCCAGGGATAGTGATGGTACAGCCATGAGTACAATAGCTAACCATGGCTGCTCAAACGCCAGGATCTCTCAAGCGGGGCAGAATGGGTTACTAAGCTTACTCTGAGTGAGTGTGATGAGTGACAGCTGAAAAAAAGTAACTGAGTTCATATTTATGCGGTATTTCCTTTATTCATTATTCTACTGAATATACAACATAGATTCTACATGAATAATATAGACGGTCCCGTAGCCTGCCACGCCACTCAACAAAAGTGACTCCGCCCATTGCATGGTAAGAGAGCACTGATGACCCATGCTGGTGTACAAAGCCACCCCACTTTGTGCGCCTGCCATTTTGGAAATAGTTGTGTTTATATCAAGAGAATGATAGTCCAAGGCAATTGATGGAATATCTGAAACAGAAAAGTCTCAATTACAACCAGTGCAGAAAAAGCTTCACATCTGATTGCGATCATAACATCAGAAAGTAAGAAGGAGACTGCTCAACATATTATATTCGTGAATTGTGAAAATTTTGCTTTTGTCAATGAATTAGCATTGATTGTTCATTACATATTTTGTTCAATTATTTCTTCGTTTTTGAATATTTTCAGCAGTCAAGATAATGGTATCAGGAATATACAAATTTGTCCGTCTATATTTTTCATTACTTTATTTTTTTCTAGCCTTCTTACTTTCTAATGTTATAATCGCAATCGTGGACAAATCTGCTGTTCATGATACCATCGTGCGAATATATAGCAACTGTACGGAGAGATCCAGAAATCTAATGTTCTGTTAAATGTTATTAAAATTAATTATTTTTCATCATGGAAGTGTACGGCTGCTATTATTGGCTGGGAATAATTTCCAGTTAATCAGTGTAAAAAGTTCAGCTAACTCGCACAGTGTGGAATCCCTCAAGGGTCACGTTTTCGTACGTATTTACAATTCCTATCCCTCTTTTTCAATGGTTTGAAATTATGACGCTTTTGAAATTATTTTTGATAGGCTTACGGAATCCCAACGAGGACGGAAGTGCGTCATAACTCAGTGCATTGTCTCATATCTTTTTTCTATCATGCATTAGTTCAATTTATGTTACTGTATAATCCAGTCTTTGACTAGAAATCTCTGTAGGTTATTATGTCCATTGTTCTATTATTGTGAATACAGTAAATATTTGCAAATGGATGGGACTGTTCTTAGCTTTTTCAATGGAGGTAGTTGAATTATATCCACTGAGTTTCATCTCAGAATCAAGCTTCAACTTTGGGCCGATGAAAATGTATTATTCTACAGAATTTTTCACCGATATCATTACAAGTACAAATTCATCAATCTGGGATGATTTTCTTTAAAGGAAAAGTTTCTGTTGCCAGTTCTTTTCCACCGTCCTCGAGAATGACCCAAGAGGCTGATATCGGATTAATTTTTCAATTCATCATCCACACTGTGTTCAAGTTGAACTTATATGTACTGAATTTTGTGCTCCGATTGTTTCTAAAAGTTAGGCACGCTCAAGATAGTCGCTTATGACTTCTCCATTTAATCAATAACGGTCTCTATCAAGGTAAGAACATGACGAATCTATCAAATGTTATAGATAACAAATTGGGAACGGTCAAGTGACGTTTTATGAACTCAAAAGTGAGTAGACCGTCGCAGGCTTGCAAATTTTTATTACAAATTGTCATCTTGCTGGTATATTTGTACTATTCTATCAGAAAATACTGAACTTGATGCAGCATGAATTACAGCCAATGGAAAAGTCTATTATCTGGAAAAATGGTTGTTCCATTGCAGAGAATTTTAGCCCATACGTAACATCAATGCTTCCCATTCATCTTCCACATTTTGTTGAAGGTCTGGGATACTATAATTTTGACCTACATCCGTGGGAAAGTGTTCAAGAATTTTAGTTCGGTAAATTTGAGCTAAATGATGACGCATCTCTCGGTTATTGTACATCATTCTGCTAGGGTCTATACCATTTATTAGACTCACTGCGAATGCAATCGCAAAAACACCACAATCTATACCATTATTTTGTTGCTGCACAACCGGAAAGCTGACCGGATGTGTTCCGAAATCGTAGTAAGGGAACAGTCGCTTTAGAATAGGAAGATAACAATTTACGCTTGGTGTTTGCTTGTTAGGCCATTTTGAATCATAGATGAAGATTCGTTCTGTATTGTAGTAAGCGCATACCCAATGCGCACGATCCCGGTTCAAAATTTGGATGTGTTTGCGATATGGAGGGATTGGGCGTATTCTTGTCAAGGCATCTCGCAGTGTAGGTGATCGATACTTATAAAGTCCACTAGTCGCCTCTACCATAATAGTGCCAAAAACATCCATGTGAGTGGCATCCAATTCAGCTCCATCGTGGTTAAATAATAGTATTTGCCAGTCATTATGGGGAAGCTCCCTGGGCACGAAAGGATCGATTTCGTCATCTGATTCGCTTATTGGCTCATCATTGCGTGCAGTATCACTGTATGAGCTATTAGCATCCAGCGGTTCATTATTTTGTGCATAATGATTGTCTGATTTGTCAGTATTCGTCGACTGATTATTTTGTCCGACATGACTGTACGTCCTGTCAGTATTGTTGTAATTCTGACTTTGGTCGGTGATATTGTCCGGCTCATCAGCAAGAGGAGTATCTTGAACGATATGTGGTACTTGAGATGAGGCCTGTGTACGCATCTGAGGTGCCTGGATTTTACGTTGGTCTTGAGAACGCTTTTCTTGTCTCAGGCTCATTTTCCTCTTTCGTCTACTGTCAATAATTTCCGGTAACATATGTTCCTTGTAGAACGTCTCTAACTTTCCCTGCATTGTATTCCAAAGCGCTTGATTGAATTCAACAGGAATTGTCAAGGATTCGTTATTTGTTGCTACGACAAACTGACACATTTTCCTCGCGGTAACCGCGAGACTTCCCACTACTTCATAATAAAGAGGATGGTTCTGATTTATTTTCCAAATGGGATTGCCTTCCTCATCATGTCACGAATAGTGTATGGACAGTGAATAATTGAAATATCTCCATTTGGTAGCAAACCATCAGGTTTCGCGCCTCGATAAGAAGCAATGGGATCAATCGTTATACCACACGTCACCGATCCGGGATATTTCTGTCGAATCTCGTCTTTGACTTTTTGTTCATGGCTTTTGACAACAGTACTTTGGATGCGAGGATAAAGAATGTCCTTTACGGCTGAACCCGTGAACGTCGTTCTCAGTCGACATACACGCCCAAAATGACGACTCATGAGAATTTTCTTATCCTTTAGAGATTCTTGACTAAGATTATCTCGCGTTATGTTCTCGATTTCTACACGATCTTTTTGCCACTGTTCAAGCATTTGCCAGTGTGCATCGTCTGCCAACTTGTAATTCTCTGTTAACATGTCTGCTTTCTCAGCATTTCTTCCATAATCTGCTGACTTTTTCATAGACTCAGTCTGGCCTTGTGCTAGTTTAGAGAATTTCTTTACTTTTCTGTACTTCAGATTGTATTGATTCTTTTTCTTACATTGTGTTTCCATTGCAATCAATTTGGAAGGTACATCTTGACCCGACTTTTTGTGGAAAGAACTTCCTAAAACTTGATTGCTGAACTGAAGAGAAGCCATACTTACGTTTGCAGCGTACCTTCCTCTGAGCTGAGTATTGACACCTTTGTGGTAGTTAAATTTAGCTAAGACAGAATTGAAACCTTCCGCCAAATTTGAGGTCAAACCTTCCAATAAATGGGTGCCATTAGCACTCCATGTTTCCATTATTGTCTTTAATGGGGCATATAATCCATACTTTTCAAGTAAAGGGACTAAATTTGTTTCTTCAGGTTTATTTTTCCCATCACAGAAGTATGATGCACAATGATTCCCATGATTTCCGCAAATATGATCAATGACATTGCCCACATCTTTTCTCAAGTGAGTGATTTTGTCAATTTTTAAATAATCCTCTTTTTTCAGCTATTCGTCGTACTTCAATACCATTCTGTATAATTTCTTCTTCAGAGATGGCTTCGTATCGCTCATCGATTTCAACGCTCAATTTTTCATATTTTTTCCAATCCGGGCAGTGAATGTTTAGATTAGAGGTCCATTCCTGTAACTCCGCATACCCTTGACCAATCGCACGAGTTCCAAGTACGCTACAAAAATTGACATCTAATTGATGGCCATCTACAAGCTCAGACCATATTTCTGTCTTCACACCACACATATCGCAGCGAAGAATAAATTTTGTTCAAAAGCCGTCGTGAACTTCATCGATTTGTGTCAGATTAGCAATGCCACAACCAAAAGGGCCGTGTTTATTACTATTGAACTCTTCTTTGAACTGTTTCATTATATCAGTGAATTTAACAATTTGCCGTGCGGTTGGGTCAAACGGAGCCAGTTTCTGCTTAATTTTCTCAGAGGTTTTGTTGTGCGTAGACTGGCCGTCCTGTGGATCCAGTGGGCAATCTATGTTGACATCAGAGCTTCGTGAAGGATGGGAATTAGTTTCAATGCATAGAGAAGGCACTTCAGGTACTTCACGAATCGATTTCTTCGATCTGGTCTGTTCGTGGATATTATCTTCTATATTCGTGAAAAGTAGACCTTCCGTGATGTCGGCTTCATTAGCCCAGCGACCATCCGAGTTCGTACTCCAACAAGTTTGCGTATGATTTAGCGAATCTGTGGAAGACTGTCTCATAACCTTTGGATAGTCATGATCTTGACAACATTGCGCTGGCATTGCCGAACAATGTATGTCTTGACCGATACCTTTGGAAACCACACTAGTTGCATTTTCGCGCATCTGAGTTTCGTCATCATCTGGTTTTCTCTGGACAAAATTCGTAACAGGAATATCTTCAATCAACGGAGCCATTCCTCCTTCTGAATTCGCACTGCCAATTTCAATATTGCATGCAACATCGGCAAATCCGAATCTGTCATTCCCTGAAATAACAGTATTCATTTGAACAGGGTGGATTGGAGGGATAATTATAATACTCGTGATAACTGGTTTCTTTCTAGTAGGCTTTACTGGAATGTGTTGTTGCTCTTGATCACTGTTGTGATTCCTTCTTATCTCATTTAGGGAAACGGCTGGGGAAAGAGGGATTTTTTCATTAGTGGCAACATCGTTCTCCACAGCAAATATTGGAGGGAGTTCATCACAAGGTCTTCTATTGTCAAGCTCATCTCTGTCGACGTCCCGTAATAAGTCCTGTTCGGTGAGTTGTAATCTCATGATTGATGACGCTCTTGAACTGCTTCCTTGGGAGCTTTCAATCGATTGGCTGGTTGAACTCATTTCTGCAGCTCTAGAAGACATACTCTGAGAGACTTCATGTTGATATATGCTACTCTCAGAAATAGCTGGAGTAATAGGGAGTTGTTCTGCATCCATGTGAACATCAGTCCCCACTGAGAGTGTAGTCGGCAGTTGATCGGAGGATCTTCTATCTTCGCAATCTTCTCCATCGATGGTCATCAATAAATCCTCTTCAGTGAGCTGTAGGCGCATGATCGATGACGCTCCTGAAGTACTTCCTTGGGAATTTTCATGGAGATGGCTGTTTAGTCTCAGTGGTCCATCTTCTGATGTTATTGATGACATACTCTGAGGAATGTCATATTGACCAGTGCCGCCAGTTGCATCTGGGCTCCTCCCTTCTGCCTTACAATTATTATGAAATATGTTCATACTTACCTGTTCGTCATTGCTCATCCTCACCTCTTCTACTCCAGTTTCAATGGACTCCGTGGATACCGCAGTAGTCTGATGATTTTGTTTATTTCTAAATGAGTAACAAAAAAAAGAACTTTTTCATATTGTAATGAAAACAAATGGTGAGATCTAATGTACAGCTTTCGAAATAAAAAAAAGTACAATTCATGCTTTTCATTTGACATTTGAGAATCTCGGAATTTTATAAAGTATACTAAAAAATATAGAAACATTTTGTATTTTGTTCATAAAAATTACGATTATATAAAAAATAATGCTCAAATGGACGTTGATTATATCTTGGAAAAATTTACAATTTATAGATATAAATTCGAATTCATTTTGTACTATTGATCATCAGGCTCCAGGCACGTCATTTTTGGAACTTTTGAACAAATTTAGAAATTTTCGATAAAAAAATCCAAAAGAAAATATATCATAAAGTGTATCTTGAAAGATGGCTCTCAAAAGCTTGTTTTTGCTGTGAGAATTACTGCCTCTTCTTTCTACAGTTTAGATCCGGATGTAATAATTATTCCCCCGATTTGTCGATGTGAATTTAGCTAAAACCTATCCTAACGCGATTCCCTCCTTTGGAATTTGATCGACTGTCAATTGAAAGAATCGGGTTACTGAGTATAACGATTAACATTGAAGTGTAGTTTGATTTGGATCTCAGCCGATGGAATCGATTTCATGGAAAGTCAATTTGCCAGGGAATTTCAGACAGCAAAAACGCATGTCCGACTTCAAGGGATCTACCACAATCGATCACCCTCGCGGTCATTTTGCCCATCCGAAATTCGCCGGCCATCGATTTCCGCCGAAACCGATTCATTTTCGATTCCATCGACCAAGATCCAAATCGAACTCCACTCGAATGCTAATCGACATACTGAGCAACTCGATCCTTCAATCGGTGGGTTTATCAGGGTATCGGGAAGTTTTTCAACAGTTCGAAAGGTTACCGGGTTAGTCCAATTTATTTATAGTAGTATTGTTTTATTTTCGTTTTGTTGTTTTCACTTTCGAACAGGAAGCTTTGAAATCGTCGGATTTTTCGATTTTCTAGTTTGCGTGGGAATGATGTAGAATGATCTGAAATGCAAAAATACCGAATTTGAGCACCTTGTGTGTATGTGCGCATGGTGAATTTCGCCAATTCGGTGGTCCACTTTAAGAAAATTGGAAGAATAATTCACTAAAGTTATTTCGAAAGGGCTGAAATTTCGGCACATTATAGGTAGTAATAAGGACTAAGTCTGTGCTAAGGTTCAGCTCAATCGGTCCAGTCATTCCTGAGAAATCGCCAGTTGTTTCTGATACTTTCCTGGCGAAGCCCTCAAAAACTATGCAATCGATTTTAATTTTTTTTTTTTTCAAAATGTTCGTCATGACGAGCTCTATCCATATCAGGTAAAACATGTATACCCGTTGGTACAAAGTTTTCGAGATATTTCAATTTTTCTGTTTTTTCGAATGAATAATTGTTCTCACTCTAGCATTTCGAAAAATGATTATATTAACTTCAAATTTGGGAAGTAGTTTTCTCCTGGTAATGAAATGTTTCGGATTGAATCTGGGCTCAATCGGTCTAGCCGTTTCTGAGAAATCGCTATTTGTTCTTGAAACTGTTTTTGCTAATATCTCAGAAATTATCCAAACGATTTCAATTTTTTTATTTTCAAAATTTTCGTCCCGATAAGCTCTATCTACGTTAAACAAAATGATAAACCCGTCCATAAGAAGTTTTCAAGATATTGCAATTTTTCCGTTTAAAAAAAAATTAGTGTTCTCACTCTAGCATTTCGAAAAATGATTATAGTAACTTCAAATTTGGCACGAAGCTTCCTCTTAGTAGTGAAATGTTTCAGATTGAATCTGGGCTCAATCGGTCCAGCCGTATCTGAGAAATCGCTATTTGTCCTTGAAACTGTTTTTACTAATATCTCCGAAACTATCCAACCGATTTTAATTTTATTTTTTTTAATTTTCGTCCCGACAAGCTCTATCTACGCTAACGTTCGGAAGCCTGCTATCGATGAAATTGGTAGAAAGTAAAATTTAAAGAGACAAATAATACATAAAGTGATGGCCGAATGCCTTCTACCAAATAGGCTCGGTCACCTGCTTGTTTTATTGTTTCATTGAAGTAAAATGTGTCCATTAAAATGTTCCAAAGAAATTTACCCGACAAAAGAGAACACAAAAAAAATACAAAACGACAACGAAGAGAATTTATATAGCGTTCTACATTGTCATGATATCATAGGATATTATTGGACGGGATTTGGAGTAGGTACAATAGGATGCAGGATTATTCTCAATATAAAATTTCCAATAAATTGATATTGAAGAAATAAATTGACTAGACCGGGATTCGAACCCGGGACCTTACGATTATAATTATTTTAAAATTTCAGCAAAATTGGATTAAAAATGATTAAACGCAATTGATTTTTTGTTGGAAGTTTTTCTTTATTTTCTTCTTTTAAAATGAAACAAAACCTCGGGGCACTCTTCCCCCCCCTCCAAGGCTGCCGCCTCTTCCGCCCCTTCCACCACGGCCCCTTCGCCCTCCTCGCCAGCCACCCCAATTGTTTTGTCCACCTCTCCTTCTCCTCTGGCGGTCCTTCCTTGCTCTACTAAGCTCCTCCAGGATCTCCTGTTGGAGGTCTTGAGAGGTTCCTGGAGGAGCGTTCGCCTGGTTGTCTGCCAGCTGGACAGCAGGGTTTTCTAAAGTTGGAGGCTCAGGAATAGATGGTTCCGGGGGCTGATTCATTTGTTTCGGGTCCACCTCCTTTGGTTGTCTTTCAGCGGGTGGAACCTCTCGAACCTCTGCCAAAATCTAAAACATGAAAGAGAAGAAATGTAGATCAATAAAATTTTACTGATTGTTTCTACTAAATATTCACCATTGAATATTTCGTTGTCGATCGTTGCTGCATCTTTTATCGATTTTTTATTCGTTTATAATTATGTGGAAAAGTCATTATGGTATGTAACACCAGCAAAAATAATAACAAAAATGTATAAAGAATTTATTTCATTCAAATTTTCATTTGCTCTTCATTCCCCTCTACTATTTACCACATAAAAAATGACAAATAAAACCAAATAAATTGGTTTAGTTATTTATTTGTTTGTTCTTATGAGAAATAAAATAGAATGGAATGAAGAGCAAATCAAAATTGGAATAGAATAAATTCTATCCAAACTTTTTTTATTTTTTTTGCTTGTCTTTCGTTCCATTCGGTTTTTACCCATAAAAATTAATAAACAAATACAAAAATCAATATGACATGTAGCAACGATCGACATTAAAATATTCAATGATAAGTATTTACTGGAAACAATTGGTAAAATTGTGTAATTTTACATCTCTTGTCCCATTCAAATATTTTTCATTTAATTTCGTAATGCCAATCGTTGATGGGCCCAATATTGATTTTTTTACTTGTTTATTATCTTTGATGTGGGAAAGCCACAATGGAATGGAAAACAAGCAAAAATAATAAGAAAAAATTGCATAGAATTAATTTGATTCAAATTTTCATTTGCTCTTCATTCCATTCTACTTTATTCACATAAAAAAGAATAAATAACCAAACCAGGAGGAGATGCAATTACAATTTTTGGTTTGGATATTTATTTGTTTTTTCTTATGAGAAAAAAAAATAGAATGGAATGAAGAGCAAATAAAAATTAGAATAATAAAATAGAATAAATAGAATAAATTCTATGCAATTCTATTTCTTATTTTTGTGGCTTGCCTTTCACTTAATTATTGCTACATATTAAAACTTAATGAACAAATAAAAAAATCAGTATAACATCCAGCAGCAGAAAAAAATAACGAATAAGTAAACAAACCAAGAAGTTTTTATCACATTTTACACTGTCTTGGTTATTTATTGATTATTTGTTATGTGAAAAAAGTAGCAAAATAAAAATTTGAATGGAATAAATTCTATACAAAATTTTGTTATTATTTTTGCTTATTTGTCATTTGATTTGAATTTTTTCACATAACAAATTTTAAAAAAGTTTATCCAATAATTATTGGCCATACAATATTGCAATTTTGAAATATTGTGAGAAAATAACTTACGCGTGGGATATTCTCCCTCAGCCACGCCATCAAACCGGCCATCATTTGTGGTGGGAGCGCCGGTTGCTCCGCCTCCCCACTCGTCCCAGGTTGTCCGTTATGATCTGAATACAAAAACAATAACAATAATGACCACCTCAATGTACCCGTTGAAGATTTTAAATTTATTATAATACTGTTGGTCATTGCCTTAGGCGATATTATTAATATTTCACCCAACAAAACATTTCACCTAGATTTATAGCGATCCGCCCCCCCCCCCTCTCGCTCAAATAACCCTTCCGAGCCACTCGGCCAAAAACACAATTTCATATTGACACATTTTTGGCTATAATGTCATTAAAAACCGCACGAATCACTTTCCGCACTGCACTGTTATTGCACAATCATTTAAATATAATCAAAACATTCTATCCACTAATTTTAATATTGGATTTCAACTGAAAAATTACAAGTGTCAACAGGTACTTACCTTCCATTCTCGACGACAGGAGAACAATGGCCGTATCAATGATGCGGCCACGGATGGCACGCGCACAGGGGGCGATCCCATCTTGCTCCTTAGGGAGAAATCGTCACGCGTTGATAAGGTAGTAAACCGATATTCCGCTGGCAATTCAAGGCATCAGATCATTATTCAATCATTATCTGAACTCCATTTTCGATTTCTATGCCTCTTACGGGAGTCATAGATCGTAATAAAAATTAGATATCTATTAGATATCTATATTAGATCTATATTTTACGAGTGCATTAATAATTGCATCTGATAATGCAAAAAAAAACGAGAGTGCGGAAGGGAGGAGCAGGTGGAAATTGCAAATTACTATAATAATAATAACAGAATAATACGAGTTCAAGTGAAAAACAAATTAACATTTCTTGAAAAATGGCAAGGCGCCAGGCGAAGAGGATATTTCGGCGAAATTGCTTAAGACTCTGCCACTGGAGGGAAAAGCAGAATTTTTCCATAGCCTCAGGGAATACTGGAAACAAAACAAACTACCAGAGAATTGGGAAACCGCGCTTATTTGCCCTATTTTTAAAGCTGCAGATCCTGGCCACGCCGTGAATTATCAAGGGGTCTCTTTACTGGACCTGGGCTACAAGATACACACCTAGATCATGGCCAACAGAGTAGCCAAATGAGCAGAGGAGTCGAGAAATTTAAGCGAAAGTCAGGCAGGCTTCCGTCGCAATCGCAGTACAAGAGACCACATCTTCACTCTAAATACCTTGGTAGACATCAGTCTGGCATGTCCACAAAGTAAAGTATATACAGCATACATTGACTTCCAAGCCGCGTTTGATCTTGTAGACCGCACTCTCGTGCTAAAAAAGCTGAGTCCGGTCTACAAAAACACCGAAAACTGCGTAGTAACGTCAGAAGGAGTAACGGACAGATTTGGCTCAAATTGCGGAGTTCGGCAGGGGTGTCCCCTGAGCCCAATCCTCTTTTGCTTGTTCCTGGAAGACCTCAACCGGGCAGTCAATAAGGGGAGTACAAAAGGAATAGCGCTGGAAGGGGAGAAGATCACCAACCTCAGGTTCGCCGATAACGTCACAACAGTGGCCCAAATCCGGAAAAACCTTAGAGATATGCTAGCAGCACTGGAGAAGTAGGCCAAACGAAATCAGCTGTGCATCAATGTGTAATTCCGATAAAAATTACTATCCTGCCTTACAATCTCGGTGTAAATTACAAGTCTAAAAAAAATTACTATGCCGCCCAGTAAAGTTTCTTCATCGGCCTAGGAAAACTTCTTCATCGGCCAAGTAAAAACTCAAAATGACAATAAAATATTCCATGATAAATATTGAGTGGAAACAATTCATAAAATTGCATAATTTTACATCCGTTTTTCCATTTAACTATTTATGATTGAATGTAATTGTCAATCGTTGGTGCATCTGATATTGATTTATTTAATTGTTTATTTATTTCTCTATGGGAAAACCTGAATAGAATGAAAGATAAGCAAAAATGATAAAAAATTGTAAGAAATTTAATAAAAAAAAAGAATTTTAAAAAATTATAAATCAATAACCAAACCAGTCTTAGATGCAATTAAAATTTCTTGGTTTGGTTCTTCATTTGTTATTTTTTATGTAAAAAAGGTACATTAAAATAAAGAACAAATCAAAATGGGCGTCAAAAAAATTCATTAAAAATTTTTGTTGTTATTATTGCTTTCTTTCATTCCATTCGGGGTTTTCCACATAAAAAATAATAAACCATTTGAAAAATCAACATGAAGCGCATCAATATTGAATATTTCATTGTCGATAGTTGCGGTATGTCAGATCGATTTTTTAATTTGTCCATTATTTTTTACGTGTAAAAAAAACATGTGATGAAAACAAACAAAAAAATGAGAAAAATTTGCACAGAATGGAAATTGCCAGAGTACTCACAGAGAATCTGTCAGCCCCTACTGAGGGGCCCAGAACCCCATAAAACAGATCTCTCAATTCTGAAAACTATTCAGAGTTCAGAGAGTCACTTTTTTATAGAATGTTCCCCTCGATGACCTCTAATTAGATCAATCAAAACCTATGTACGCGTTCTTACAAAGTTTTCTAAATATTTTCAATTTTGTGTTTTGTTTTTTTTTAATGGTTTTACGCTCTCTAGCTTTCGCAAAAATGGAGATATATTTGTTGGATTGATCAATCAAAAATGCACGTATGTTACTATTGAATTACTTTCTACAAATAGTCTCGGTCAACTGTTTGTTAAAAATTTGCATGCACCACCGAAACACAAGGTTATGAATTGATTAGTTCTTACCTTTTGGGTCCTGTTTTACGTCTTCTCTGAGTTAGACGTCGTCGCGATTTGTCGTTACCACCGCCTCTTGAATTCCGTTGATTTCTTCCCATGTTTGATGGATGAACAATAAACCACACTCTAATTGCACTCCCGAAAGTTTTCTCTGCTTGATAAACGAAGCAGTAAATGACACTTGAGGCGTATAAAAAATCCGTTGGCTCTATCGGTCATGTGACAATGTAAAAAAATGGCCGCCTTTAGGATTAATAGGAGCTCGGGATTGATGGAGATCGGTAAAAATCAACCATAGAAAAAGCATAGAGAGAGAAAATTCCTAGCGTACTTCGTTCCGCCTCTAAATGTAAAATGACCGTTTTTTGTCAATGTGAGATGTTAGCGAACAGAAAAATTGGATAAAACTTTGGATTGCTATAAAAAATTCAAACAATTCATCAATTTACTCGAAATCTAAAATTTCTGCATTTTTCCAGTAAATTGAGAGTATTTCAAAATAATGGGAAAACGGTCTTCATTTCACAGGAAAATATTTTATTTTTCTAAGAAAACTTGAAAAAATTCTCGTTTTCCGAAAATTGCCATGATATAGAATGAATTCTATGATGAATTATATGATGTTTGTTAAATTTTCTAACAATGACATAAAATTAGCTGGTTATATTGGAAAACAACCAGTTGAGAATGGATCTTCTTTCGAAAATTAGAAAAAATTTGAGGAAAACTTGAACTCTTTTCATTTTTATTATAAAAATGATGTTTTCAAAAAATGTTGCAAAAATTCTCCCCGCCCATTCTAGCTCACCAAATGTCGTATCAAAAGGAAGGCAAAAACAGGAGGAGCTTCACAGTAAGTTTGAAGTGAGCAGCTAGAGGGGCCTATAGAGGTCTCGGATTAGAACCTGAAATTTGTAAAGGAATAAGTGGAAAGAGATGGGAGAGGGGGAAATTTGGTGGAACCGGTCGTAAAGACGATTTAGGCGCAAAGATGGCAAGAATCAAGTGAACGATAAATTTAGGACAAATTGCTGGCTTAGTCATGCTACCCTTGCTTCGAAAAAAAAATGAATAGATGAGATGAGTTCTCACTCCGTTGGTTTCAATTGTTTTTCATCTCTCATATGCTATATTATAATCGACCAACAATCGGCCGCCGACTGACTAACAATCGACCAACAATTTATACTTAACAATTTATAATTAAATTGTATAAGAACAATTGACCATGAACAATTGATTAATAATTGGTCATCAACAATCGATTAACAATTGATCATGAACAATATATCAACGATTGACCATAATTACGTCAAATAATCTGGTTGTGTTGAAAAATAACCAGTTCAAAATTTTTGTTTCGAGAAAACTCTTCAGTTTCTTGCAAGATTTGAGAAATCTCTGCAAAATTTCGGTAGGTTTCATCTTCTCAAATCAAAGTGTTTTCTCTAAGGAAATGTATAAACATGAAATTTCCACCTCTCATTATCAGGTGACCCAAAATTTGATTTTTTTGGAAAATTTCGGTAAAGTTTTGGAAATATTTCAAATACCAAAATCAATTTTGTTCTCCAAAAAATGAGTAAATTTAGAGCTGTTATCCCTCGTCACCTCTTGTGAACTGAAGGGGTGGCCCTGATCTTTTTTGTTTAAAAATTCGAGTGTTTTCACCCCAAAAAATTTTTTTTTCCCTCAAAAATATATAAATGGGCTGTTTTCACCCCTCATGACTCCTTCTAAGTTCAGGGGATGGCTTTTAATTTTTTTGCTAGAAAATTTCAATGAGTGAACCCTGCACTAAATTTTTTTTTTAATTATAATTTAGGGGTTTTCATCCATTATCCCTTTATCCCTTTTGGGGTAAGAGGGTGGCCCTGAATTTTTTTGTGAAAAATTTCGATAGATTTCACACCCCGAAATAATTTGTTTTTCTAAAAACACGCGAAATGTAGACTTTCACCCCCCTCCCCCCTCCCCACTCCTTCCACCACCCTTCTTATCGCTCACTGAAAGCGAAATATGCATCAGTTTCAAAGCCCGCACTCAATTTGTTTTCTAAAAAAAATCTGCTAATGTTGAGTTTTCACCCCGCATCACCCCTTTGTTTGCTAAAGGGGCATTGAATAATTGTAGTAAGTTTCAACTATCTAAATAAATTTTTTTTTCCTAAAAAAATATGAAAACATTGCGTTTCAACAACGTGCTCTCCCCCCCCCCCCCCCCCCCCCCCCCTCTTCCCTTTTTTTGTGCCTTTGTATATTTTTCATTTGAAAAAATTTGTGGAATTTCAAGTTCCAAGGAAACTTTGTTTGTTTAGGGGGGAAAAATTAGGCACCCTACCATTGGAACCCTACACGGCCCTGGTACATTACCACATTTTGTCCCTTTCCCTCTTACCGACCGTGCAAGTTTCGACATGGAGCTTCAGAATCGGCCGTAAAACGTGGGGGGGTAAAAGTCACAAAAATATTCCCTAGCCGAGCAGGCCGGGCCTTAAATAAGTAATCACCATTTTTTCGTATTGTCCCAATTATCGCCAGTCTTTCCTTGCTTCCTGGTGGTAACACTTTAAATTTCTTCACATCCTCGTCATCGGGGTGAACTGATTCCAAGTGCCTGACTATTTTCGACTGCAGTTTCTGGCAATAAAGGCAAAAGTGTTTTTTTATGGCGGAAGATGCATTATTTACTCGAAGGTCTCGATCATCTGGGGCTGACTGTGGTACATTCGTACCGAAGGTTATGTGTAGTAGTCCAGCAATTTCACTTTTATTCTGTTTCTTGTCATCAGTCAAGTCATCATGGTTTAAACCCAGATCCTCATCCTTATGAGAATCAGAATCAGAATATTCTTCTTCGTAGGGAATATAATTTCCATCCTGCTCGTTAAACTCATCAAATTTTGAATTTTCAACTTCAGAATCAGAACTCCTTGACTTGCTCATGGCCTCGCTTCTAGATGAGTCTTCAAGGTTACAGATCGTTGAATGGAACAAGGGTTCGACTGAATTATGAACAGGTGTCACTCCTGATTCCTCGCTTGCTGGCATATTCACGAATGGTAAACGATGTTCAGTACCAGCACGAATCCCCTCATTAGATATTCCAGTGTAAGATGGTAAGTTAATTGTCTCCACGCTGATGATCTTTGGTTTTTGGTTTTTATTAGTATTTTGTCCTACTTGCTGAGTCATAGAATGAATATCAGCGCCCTGGTCTACATAGACGGGCTCATCGGATTGAACGTTTCTGACATAGACATTCGTGTGGAATGGATCAATGTTTCTCCCTTTTTCCCCACGCTCTATATCCGAATATTCATTCAGTAAAACTTCGAATGTCGATTCACTGAGTTCGGGTTCCGTCATTCCAAAATTCATATTGGGAAACAATTTGTATTCTGACAGATGTGATCCAAAATGACTTGAATTAGGTGTACATGATGAGGTCGCTATAATTGTTCCTTCTGTCCCGTTAATATTCCCATCTAGTACGAATGTGCCTGTGCTGTCCAAAATACTAGAATGAAGTATGAAACCTGGATTCAGCTCGGATTCATTCTCTCATCTTTCACTCTTTACCTGAAAGATTATTCGATAGTGATTATCAATGATCATTCATCGCTACAACTAAAAATCTGTGTTTCCAGATGCGAAAATGTCCATACTTAATCCGGAACGAACTTTCATCCACCTGGCTTGATGAGTTGAACTCATGAAAGGGGAAGAAACAAAATTTTTGTTATTTTTAAATTTTTTCGGTTCAATTTTTCCATTTTATTCCTGCCTCATTTGAATACATTTTAATGATTTTAATTCAGGAGAATAAAATTATTTTTTCATTCAATTTTGAATGCTTTACTCCCAAGGGACAATTGTGAAAATCATCGATGTATGGAATGAAAATTAGTAGAAAAAACAAGCAGTATGACGGTAGCCATTTGACAGTTAACACACGAGTGTTACTTTTTCTTCAAATTTCCCTTTTCAATTTTAGTTTCTACCAATTCCATTGGTAGTATGCTTCCGAATGAAAAATTTGAGTAATAAGCTTATTATTATTTTTTTATTTATTCAAGTAATTGTGTTAGATTCTCAGAAAAAATTGAATATCTC
>JAPYZM010001811.1:0-31036 GCA_030522845.1 Psyttalia concolor
TTTGACTCGTGGGATTATATCACTCGCCATCGGCTCGTGATATAAACCTCCCACTCGCCAAAAACCATTTTTTTTCACTTGTTACGAAATATACTATTTTAGTACAAGTTCACTAGAATAGAATAGTAAAATTATTAGCAAAAAATGAGTATTTAAAATGGTTTTTTCCGGTTTTGCTAGGATTTTACTATCCAAAGTTAAAATGAATATCTCTCCGAGATTCTTGAATAAACTGGCTCTCCAATTTTGGGGAAAATTTTTTCGTTTTATCATCTTTCCATTATTGTATCGACAATCCGCGCGTTCATCGTCACAACTTTCAAGAATTTCAATGACAAATGTGTCATTCGCAATGTCATTCCAGATATAGATTCATAATCAATAAGATTGTCGCCGGAAAAAAATTTTGAGTATTAAAAATGAATGAAGACCCATTCGTTTCCGATGATTAATTCTGAAAATCGTGAGATTATCAACTAGACTTTGGCGTTGATGAGAGTGATAATGTAGAGCCGTGGCACATTTAATTAAAAATAATGAAATAGTTTGCCAGTTGTTATCAAATTGAGCCCCCGAGCCTCTGAAAATAATCTAGAATCAGAACCGAGGAAATTGCAATGACGGACACGATTAACTCTTCGTCATCGATAAATAATTCCGGCCCCCTTCTTTACTCTTGAGAATTCTACCAAGAATCTTCCCCACAACTAATCCAAAACTGTAGATAACTTTCGTTATTCTGGTTTACTTCCGGTGATAGCAATTTCGTGACGCAGACCTCTTGTGATTGTGATTCGGGCCACGTACCTCCGGCAACGAGCTTGTTTCGGGTTAGAGAAAACTCGGGGCAAGTGCTGTCTATCAGTGAGAATAATAGCTTACTCCTTAAAAAAAAATACAAATTGTCTCGAACTGCCCCTCCTCAGAAACCACGGAAAAGAAAACTGGAGATTAAGAAAAACAACTTGTTAATGATTTTTAAAATGAATGGCATTTTTAAAACATATCTTCTAATGAGAATTTAAAAGGTGACTATAAAGATTATTTTAGAGTAGTCGGTCAGTGTTCTAATACTGTTCATTTACTTGAAAATTTTTATGAAATTAAAATACGAATTAAAGAGAAAATCAACGACACTATCTCTTGCTTTTAATCGAGAAAAAAATAAATTCTTGACAATTTTTTGTGACCTCTTTCATTACCAAAACTGAATACAGACAAGGAAAGCAAATTAAAATAATTTGTCTATTTCGTCGAATCTTTTAAAAATTACTAGAAGAAATTTTTGATAAATAAATCTACTAAATTTCTATGGGAATTTTCGAAAAATTTTACCAAAGTTCTCTGAGGATTTTATAAAATAATTTAAAATAATTTAATATAATTAATAATATCATGTTTTTAACGGATCATTAAATTAAGTTAAATTTTTCGTTGGTTATTCCTCAGCGCAACTATTTCCAATTAAAATGATTGCTCAAATCCAATTGAAGTCTAAACAAAACAAATGTATTACAAAATTGAGACCAGAATTTAACTAAAAAAGTCTCAGTAATTTTTTTTCAAACATATGTACATCGAAACGATAAGTCCAAAATGAAAGATATCTTATTTTTGTTTAATCTTCAGCCTGTAACCTAAATTCGACGAACTATTATATTTAGTCTATTCCAAAAGTCCACACCGATGACACCGGAAGAAAAACCAAGTCTCCACTAAATTCACCAAAACCCCCAGAGCCATTAGAGGAAAATTCCCACCCTGGAAATCGCAATCGAATTGCTTCCATCTCGGACGCCATTTTCCGTTGATTACGATGCGGTTAGCTCCTTGCCGTTCTCCTTCCCACTGGTACTTGGCACTCCCGAGGATGAACGGGGGCGCGTAGCCACCACCCATCCACTTCGGAGTCCTCCACCCCCCACGAGCGTTACAATTCTCCCCACTAGTCAGGCGAAAACCTCCTCTGGGCAACGACCCTGCGTTAGAAACGCTTGGCGCAACCCCCCAACATCTATCATCCAAGTTACCATCAACAATTCGTGACTAGTTACACGTATCAGAGATCGGATAGAATCAAATTTCCGAAAATATTCCCACTCGGACAATAAATACGTCATCTTCCGTCCTCTACGTCCGCAAGACTTATCCATTACTAAATTTGGATTCTATGTATACGCCTGGAGTAGGCCAGGAGATCAGTGTTAGGATTTTTTTTCGTTTTCAAAATATTATTTTTCATCACGCTGTGCCGGAAAAGTAACTTTTCAGTCACTCTCTGCAGCGAAGCGGAGAGTGACTGAAAACTTACTTTTCCGACACACCGTGATGAAATAGTATACTTCGTAACAAGTGAAAAAAAATGGTTTTTGGCGAGTGGGAAGCCGAGAGTGACTGAAAAGTTACTTTTCTGACACAGCGTGATGAAATAGTATATTTCGTAACCAGTGAAAAAAATGGTTTTTGGCGAGTGGGAGGTTTATATCACGAGCCGAAGGCGAGCGATATAATCCCACGAGTCAAAACCACTTTTTTCACGTGTTACGATCAATATTTTTTAACTCAATGTGTCGGAAAAGCACTTTTCAGTCACTCGACGCAAAGCGGAAAGTGACTGAAAAGTTACTTTTTCGACACAGCGTGATGAAATAGTATATTTCGTAACAAGTGAAAAAAAATGGTTTTTGGCGAGTGGGATGTTTATATCACGAGTCGAAGGCGAGTGATATAAACCTTCCACTCGCCAAAAACAATTTTTCGTGACTTGTTACGAAATATACTATTCTACAATCAATTTTTATTGGGATATGGGAAAAATATAGAAATAAGTGTAGAAACTCAGTAAATTCCCTTTAACTGAACTTTATTTTTCACAAGGAAGGTGCGACCGTTCTCCTTGATAGTGCTTGAAAGTCTGAACAATAATAAAAGGAAAAACCCTTACTGACACATCCAAGGAAATATTTATGACACCAGAGGCTAGGACTTTTCTTTAAATTTGAACACATGTTTAGGATTAAACCGCTCTCGAGTTTACAGTCTCGTAAACGAGTCCTTTCCCATGAATCGTTTTTTCTAGCGTCATAAATATCTGTCGAGCAGTTTTGGGATAACCGTTGAAGGTATTCTCGAATATTCCAACAATTATATTTATAACAATTAATTCTTCGAATACTCGCTCATCAAACCAAATTTTTTCTAACAATCGCTCATTAAAATGGGCGTGCACTTAGGGCAAATGACGAACCTGGTTCAGACACGCGCGGAAAAGAAGGTTGTGGGGAGGCCTCAGGAGAGGTCATCAGGCTTGCAACGACCCTCTTTCGTGAAACTGCAGAGAAGCTCACGTGACGCTTCATTCTTTGATGGGGCTTATCATGAGGCACTGCCCACTAGCCTCATATCTAGCTAGAATAGGCAAGGGGAATGGCCCCCTGTGTCTTTGCGGCGCGAAATAAATTTAATAAAAATTACGGAACAACTTACGTAATCTACTGACGTAAATCGTCTTCAGGCAATTTTTATAGGAATTAAAGAGCATAAATCTTAATGAATTTGGAAAAAGTACTGACATGTTGCAAAGTGTGGTATTCATAAGAATTTTTAAGTAAGATTTTCAAAAAATTTTCTTTCACAATCCACTTGAAAATTTTGAAGACTGCAAATATTTAAATCTCGACTGCAGTTCAGGTGATTCTGTTATCGGCTATTGAGAAACATTAAATTCTCTTAAGCCCTAAACTTCAAATAATCTTTTCGAGTGGTGTAGTATCGGCCCCGGCATAAGAGTTCGAAAAAAATACTCAGTCTCCGGACTTGTTTATCGTCCAATGGGAATTGAGAAATTGAGGAGATAGAGTGACGGCAAACGGGACCGAAACGAGGGAAGAACGACGATGCAAGGAGTAGTTAGAATGGAGAGGAGGGGGTGGACGTAACGTGGCGGACGGCGCTTGCTCGCTCGCCCGAGGGGTCGCGTCGCGACGCTCTCGTCGTCGAGTTGATTGTCGCAGATCTTATTATCCCCTCTCATCCCCTTCCGCGAGCGGGGGAGGAGGAACTCTGGGGGGAGAGGGATTTCTGGCGTTTGTACGTGTGCGAGTAAGATGATTCGGGGATCCGAGGAGGTAAGAGTGGGTTGGAAGGCCCGAGGGTAACCTCGTTAGGACTAATGACGGGGCTCCAGCCTCATCCCTTGTGTTCGCCTATTTTCTTGGAAACCGCGTGAGCCAACTGCGAACACGGATCGCTCGTGATATTATTTGCGGTTCTTTCTTTCATTGGTTTTCTACAATTATGGCTGTTTGAGGGATTAATCTTGAGGTATTTCGATACACAGAAAGAAAAATTGCATTTTGCAATTTCTGGTGAAAAACAGAAAATTTTCATGTAAAATGTGTCACTATTTGCGCACCAGTCAAAATATGGAAGAAATGGCAATTGTTTCAATAATTGTTAATCGCTAAATCTAAATTGTAATTAATTTCTCCACCAACAACATGAGAGATTTCAATAAAAATTCGGTTGTTGTGTACTTGTCATAAATCGGTATTCAAATTTGTCAATATAGTGGAATTAGAAGTAAATTATTGTTAGGCAATTTAGACCACAGAGTTCGAATTAACTCCTTACCAACTCATTGACTGTTATATTAATTGTTCAATTCAAAATCCATCAATTTGGATAATAACCGGATTATAAAATAATTCAATCTTTCGTTTTGCTATTAAAGTAAGTCAGCAGTTGCACAGAATCTAAAGATTTGAGAAAATTACAAGGACTTCCCGGCAAAGTTTATTAGATTTTTTAATCGCAATTTTGCGCTCAATTTAACAAACGTTTTAGTTTTTGAATAGGGTATTTCCCAAAATCAGCATTTAACCCAGTGTTTCAAATAAAAAAATTGACAATTGCGGGGTTTCAATATTTCCGGTATTGTGAGAGATGAATATTCGAATGTTGTTTTAGCGTGTGTAAAAAAATAGAGAATTCTTTCGATCCCTATTACAAAATTATCAACTCTCTTTAGACAAAGTCAGATATTTATTCACGAGCAGGATTTTTTCTGCGAGTTGCCTTTACCGAACTTAGGGGATAAAGGCCTCTGAAATAGAAGAAGAAGAAGGAATGTTTCCAAAAAATATTCACGAGTTGCAAAATGTGTTTTTATTAGATTTATGGGATTATTAGAGCCAATATCTGAAGAATATCTAATTATTAAAAATAAAACCTCAGTAAGGCCAAGTCGATACTTAGAAGAGCCGAGATTCAGTCGAGAGAATATGAGAATTAAAAGACGAAATGATCTGGAGCTTTCCCGCAACCGACAACGGCTGAAATCACTGTTGAATCGCCTAGATGAAATAGCGAGGTTACAGTTATCGTTGATACGAGGGAGAGAATGCGGAGAGAGACTTCGTGGAGCAACAAACGACGCCCGATAGGAGTGAACAAGCAGTGAATCACCCAAGTGCTTGTTTACCAAGGGAATCAGGGATTCAGGGATGCCGTTTCTCCCATTCCCTCCCTCTCCACCCCAGTGACTTTCCCTCTGAGAATCCATGAGAGATGGTGAGTGCTTTTTATCCCCACCAGTGTCTCTCCACGGCACTCATCCACATCACGATGAATACTCCCATTTCTCCCACCCCACCCTTCGCATTTTCACAGTTGTCGCTGCGAGAAATCGTACGACTAGACTCGAGAGTCGGCATCTATACGATTCCCCTGAATTCTCGAGTGTAGAGCAGAGGCACTTGTATACACAGACACAAACTGCCTTCACTCGGCTGGAGGAAAATCCCACAGCGTTTACCAGTTGGAATCGCTAAATGTAATTCGGTTAAAAGGGTTTTAGCAATACAATGCATATAAACATGAGTGGAGGGAGGAGGAGAAAACCTGAACCACCTCGGGAGTCGTTGGTGCGGAAGAGTCGTCAAGCCATGTCGTATAGTCTCGGGGACTGGTTACCACTTTGGTTTTCTCGAGGCTCATGCCACCTAACTGGGGTATAACGCTTGGCAAATCGGGGGAAACTCCGCTAGACACTTGATTTCGACAATTTCGTGTTCTGGGGCTGGATTAGCGTTAGTTGATTGATGATTTGTGGGTCTAGAGAGGTTATCTTGACTGAAATTTTTGGAGTTCAAGTGGAAACGGTCGGAGTGGTGAGGCTTATGACTATTCGTTTGAGTTCTCCTAGTGGAAAATTTGGAATTTCTCGCGCTTTCAGTTAAAATTCCATTTTGCGGTCAGTTACTCCTCATCTACTAAACTTAATAAAATCGGCTGTTGTTTTTTTGGATAATTTTTGTCGTAAGGAGTGGAAATAGTCAATTGATCCTTAACTGTCTTCGCAACTTTTAAAGAACAGTTCAGCTCAGATTAGAAAACAAACTTTTCCCGATGATTATTTGTTATTAACATAAAGAGATTGTGTGGAGCTGAGGAGCTACTTTGAAATAGTTTAGAAAATGAGGCATCATAAGTGACATTTGATTCCACTTTTTGGAACTTTTACAAGTTTAATATTTTCAACTTTCAACTTGAGACTTTCAAAAGTCTCAATTCAAGATTTTTTAAATCTCAGAGTAAGGATTTTTTGTTAAGGAAATTCATAACCAATAATTTTGGAGAATATTAGAAATAATTTGAGGAGTTTTGAGAAAAGTCTGCTATGATTATCTGACCATTTAGTCACAGTCTTATCTGGCAAGTCTGCTTCCACTGGAGCGGGAGTAAACACAAATTGTTCGATTGACGGAAGAGGATTGGAGGAGTGCAGGAGCTGTTCAATCGAGCTTTTTTTGTATTGATTTTTTTTCAGTCGGGAGGAACTTGACGCTCGGTGAATAGAGGGAATTGGCTAAATGCCGGGATTTTTTTCCAAGTTTTTTTTTCATCCGCGATATATCGAGACTGCACGCCCGGCCAATTACGAAAAATGGACGTTACATTTTCCCCGCTCGTTTTATCCCTCTTCTTTCCTGTATATATTTCACTCGGCAATTTGTCAAATTACGGTGGGTGGGATGTGGAGTATGTGGATAGGGTTTTTTTTTCGGGATGCGTGGGTATGCGATATACTCTGATCTAATGGCATGTGATTCGACCGGTGGAGGAGGGGGTGGACACAGGATTGGTTGCTCGTCACACGCCTCGACGACCCGGAATTATAATTCGACAAATTGGGATGATGAAATATATAACTCGGTGTGATGAAAATGAAAAAGTTGTCATTTGCGGGGGATGGGGCGGGAGCTGGGGGAATTTAGTTTTTGAGTGGAATGAAATTAAAGGGGAGGAAGGAGGGGGACAATTTTATGTTCAACATTTTTGTAATTTGGCGAGTGGACTGAATATTTATGACAGTTTCTTTTCATCCGAGGAGTAATTCTCTTTGGCGGAGAATTGGAGTGGCAATATTATGGCTGTAACTTCCCGCCAGTGATTTTGGAAATCAGAAAACTGTATGTTGACCCAGAAATAGAAATTCTCAAGATATTCGGAATTTTCAACGAATTTTTACCGTTTTGCGAATACACATTTCGCGGAACTGTTGTTTAACGTAATTTTGGGTATTAAAATTTGAAATTCTGTTGAACAATTCTGCGAAAATGAAAAAAATTAACTGAATTTATTCTTCAATTTTGGAAAAATGAAAATAATTTTGGCTCATTGTCGAGAAACTTATGATTTCATGCAGTTTTTTAAAATAATTTACTTTATAATACACTATTAGGGATAACTATCAACTTAACTTGTTGAGAAACTATTCCCAATTGAAATATCTCAAAATTATCGGACACTTCTCGTCTTTAAAATTTTGTAATTGATGTTAGTTTCCAAAAATCAGTGAAATGATGTCGAAAAGCTGAACTCAATTCTCCGTCTCCACCAAAATTGTCCAAAAACCTAAGATCCCCCAATAAAACGGAACTTTTCCAATTCACTCTAGTGATTTTTCAAATTGTCTTATCCTCCCCAATTATCGTAATCATCCGTCTCTTCCGTGATTGAATTTTTTCCCCGGAAAAAAAAGAGAACAATTCAGACTCCCCTTACCTCCTCTTTCCGCCAAGCTATTCCACATTGTATCAACCGATCCAGAAGAAAATCGATGGTAATACGTTAACTGCTTGAATACACATTTCCACCAGTTATACATACTCAAAACGAGTCTTACCCGTGAGATAGCCATCCTTCCAAACGAGTGAATTCCATTTCATGCTAGCAACGATCTGCGAATCGAGATTCACGTGCCCACGTTACGGAATTCGTAACTGGAAATTAGCATGTCATAAATACTGATGGGGGAAAATGGCAACTGCGTCTAGTTGGCGACCCTGCTTCGCCGCATAGAGACTCCGGGAATCCCGCCAAGTATTCCCCAACTTCTTTAGTACGAGACAATTCCCCATCACCGAGATTAATCAATGTTCTACACCCATTTCTACTCCTTTCCTATTTTTTATATTTCTCAAAAATTTGTAATTGAATTGATCCGCCAACATATAACATTTTTCTCTTGCATTATTATTTATTAAAAGAAGATCTTTGGAAATTCTCGATTACTGTTAAACCAATATTTTTGTTTTGATTATTTTTATAAAAATTAGTAACGACTTGCATAAACAAAAATATGGGTCTAATAATAGAAATTTTCGCGTTAATAAACATTAAGGCTGCTAGTTAAAGCGTGGGATGGTGCTGGATCAAAATTTGACGATTGCCACGGTCGTCACAAGTCCCCCAGAATATATTATAATTGTCACTAGTAAATATTTTTTTAAAATTATTAAATTTTTCCAGTTTCATCAGAAAAATAATTGGCAAGATAAATGATTTATTCAGTCAATTTTATTTTCATTTCAACCGACTCAGTCATTCGGTAGGCTAAGCATCCTCAAGTGTCCGACCCCAGCGTTAACTTCTCGATTAAATAAAATTCACAATGATTTTTAATATTTTATCTCGATAATTTATTATAGGAACTTGTCGCAATATATTAGATTCTTCGATCATCACAATTGATTTCATTCTATCTTAAATCGATACACGATTACTATGTACAATTGTTTTATCCGGGTTCTTAAATCCATATTATTTATAATAATATTATATTACACAGGGCAAAATACATAAATATGTATAATTAATGATTCTATATCTAGACGTTAACAAAGTCATTTTCTCTCGCACAAGTTCGACAAATCTAACTCGCCCGATGGAGAATTCATCTAAAAACGGGTATAACCAAGTGGAAGAATGGGGCACAATGGGACTGATGAAATTGAGCAAAAATTTTGAATTTCAAGGTTTTTCCGATTTTACAAATGAGATAAATCCAGTTGAGAAGGCTTCCACTTCTCCAGGCGATTTTGCGGTTATTCAGCGGTGAAAATCACCAAAAATAAGAAGAACAAACTCTTGACTTCTCTTTCAGCTACCAATGTTGTGAAAGCGGTTGGAATAGTTTTTCTACTGGAGATAAATCCAGTTGAAGTTGCGTCGTTGGCTCAGCTTATGGTGCCCATTCGAAAATTTTCATTTTGCCCCACTCCTCGCACTATATATTTACATGGACTCGTCGGGGACGTCAGTTCAAACGACGTAAGGCCTGTACAGAGGTTCCCGAAGCTCGTTGATGAGCCTGGGATGATCGTGAGAGCTCCCCCGGTCGTCCGTGGCTACACTAGCGCCACCCGGGGGATTCCCCGTTACGGTAGCGTTGGCAGGTGTGCGGAGGTCGTCACTGCTGCCAACATTTTCTCTCTCACTACTGGAATTCGCTCTCGCGCTCGAGCCCCCACCAGAAGCCGAGTCTTCGCTCTTACTGCTGCCCGATCGCGCCTCCTGCTGGGCCTTTTTGCTGCGCTTCCACTTCATCCGTCGATTTTGAAACCAAATTTTCACCTGTAGGTTGAAGGAAATTATTGTGTTAATGGAGTTTGATTTTTGGTCTGGTTAAGTTGTGATATTCACACACAGGCATAGAGATATTTTTTCTGCCTACATGGACCGAAAGTGAGCATTCTAACCCCGCTTCGCTCGGTTAAAAACGTTCACTTGCGTCCATTTTGGCTGAAAAATCGTATTCAACCCTCGGGAGGAAAATCAGACAAGCATTCCCCACGTGCTTACAACCCTCGCCTGCTGCTCGAGTCGTAATTTTGCACGCGGCGACGACTTGTCTACTTTTTCTCCCTAGGTAGAAAATATACTATTTTCGCGAGTGTACATGAGGAGACTATTTCGTCTATTTCGGATGGGATTTGATATGGCTAGTATGGAATCCGAGATTGTTCTCCAAATAAAATCTACAAGAAATTTTGATGGAAAAAAACGGACAGTCTAGACCGGGTTTCGAATTTTATTTGGACCTTTTCGAATATTTTCAAAAATTATCGGATGATTATTATTTAAGCAATTCTCGGGAAAATTTGCGAGTTTTTTATTTAAAGATTGGAATCATTTGATGTTCCCCGATAAGATTCCCTGGGAACTTTTAGGGAGAGAGGATGAGAAAATCCCATTATCACTAAAAATAATTTAACATCTAATTTAGACTATTTCAATTTGAATTCGCGACTCCATGAATATTTCAATTTGTACAAAAGTAAATTTGTAGTCTCGGGATGAAAAGAGTGTCGTAAATATAAAACTAAGGGAGACAGAAATGAGGGAGAGAAAAACCCGATTTCGCCCTTCCCGATTCGCTGGAGTACCATGTAAATCTCTCGGACAACATATCATGCGCCAGAGCGAGAGTCAGCCACGCGAGCCCAGTCCAATCCCTCTCGCATACTCCCTCGTACTCCACATATTATACCACCCTCCAGAAGCATTTCTCTCGTACCTATATTTTTTTTTCAACATTTTTTATATCCTCACTTTCTCACATACGCGAGAATACCAATGGGAATCGGTGGAGAGGGTAACGCCTTCTGCCATATATGAGTGCGAAAAGCACTGAGGGTGGTCTACTCCAATCCATAAAACCTCAAAAGGAGATGTCGTTACACAAGTCGTGTGAGGGACTCGAGATGTTTTATACAGGCGTATAAAGCGTGTGAAGGAGAACGGAATCGGTAAATTATCGAAACAAATCAGAGTCTGAGCCGGGGTTGTAAATCCGACTTTTCCCCCTCTCGGGAATGTTTGTCTTGTGATCCGTCAGTGAGCGGGCACAAAGCTCTCGAGTTACGTTTAAGTTGACGTTTGCTTGAGTGATTTTATAGGGTTTCAGGATATGAGAGTGATGTTGCTGTTACGTTGATTGAATGCTGGGGGGTGGAGGTGATGGACAATAATTGCATGAGGAATAAGTCGTGTCTTTAGCGAAATCGCTGATTTAAACAAAAAAGGACATCATTTTTCAGGTTTCTTTACTGATTTCAGTAATAGTTGTGTCTTTTATTGTTAACGGCATGGAAAGTTAATCAACGACAAATTGAGGATTGTTGGATGATAAACTGGCTCTCTTTGCCGTCTAAATAATCATTTTATTTTTCACTAATGGACAAGTTGAGAGAATAATTTGACAAAAATCAATTCATTTGCTGCCAACAAATTTAATTTGATTTAATTCAAATTTACCATTCCACTAAAAATATTTATTAATTTTATTAAGATCTTTTTATTAATTTCGGATTGATGCCATAGAATAGGATGTCCGGGGTTTTTTTCTTTAATTAAAAAAAAATGGGGCAGAAAAAGTTGGAACATTCTATTATTTTTACAAGACTTGAGAGTTTTCTGTCTTTATTTTGTTTATTAACTTGTGGTTTTGAGTGACTCGTACTCTTCCCTTTTTCTTGGCAGATATTAATGCCAAAAATAGCATCAATAATGCGTCACTATTAATAAACTATTCTTACCTGTGTTTCAGTTAGCATGAGCGACGTAGCCACCTCAAATCTCTTCGGTCTACTAAGATATTTATTCTGCCTAAACTGCTTCTCCAATTCCAACAACTGCTGGGACGTAAAAGCCGTTCTCGGTCTCCTAGTCTTTCCCAAAAGGGCGTGTTGTGCAGCGCATCCTGAAAATAAGGACAAATTGGTGAGTAAACATGGAACATGTGAGCGATTATTTCCGCATGAGTTGTTGCCCTCAAATCGTAAGTTGGAATATTTGCGTCGATGGTTATTTATGCGAAAAGATCATCCAATAAAAATCAGCCAATGCTAATGTAATTATAGGGCACCAAACGCTGATCCCCAGTGGATTTGTTTGATTCGAGGGGTTAGGATACAACTAAAATGGGGGAGCAGGGGAAAAAAGAGCGCGGCGTACCGCCCCTCCAATTAGGCCAGCCAATGACTCTTCATCGGGGGGTGATCGCTACGCGATTCGCTTTCACGAGTTTCTCCTCAATATTACTCATCTCTCTTTAATTAATTCTAGACGTTTAGTTTTATTTTTCTTCGATTTATTGGTCATATGCGGAAATAGCTAATTCCTCAATTCAATGGGATGTGATTGGGGGCGGGAGGAGGGGGTAAGGAATAACGGGATTCAGCCGTGACGACGTCATATCGGTCGGGATGACGACGAGGAGATTGAAACGACTTAACAAGCCCGATGGTTTGTCACGCTAGCGCATGGACCGGCTGTCAATGTTTGTACACATGGCAGTCGAGGATTCGTGGGGGATTAAGTCGGTGGCTGATTCATTTTTAGATGATGTTTGCAGGTAGTTTCCAATTGGGCGAGAATTTTTTCAGGGGAGTTATCCGATTTTTTTTTTTAATGGGTGGCAATTTTGAATGACTCGGAGGTTGTGGTAAAACATTACATTTTGGTGAATTATACATGAAGAGAATTTTTACAGTAAAAATTAGCGCTCCGTTTGGTAATCGCCTTGCATTTTTGACGCTGGGGAAAAATTATTCAATTGCATAGGAAAATTCACTATCTTCAACAAAAATTATGCACACGTCTAGACAATTTTTAGGGAGGAGTAACAAGTTTTATAGCAATTTTTATTTTTTGAGAAGTTGGGGATTTTTTTTTCGACTAGATAATTTTTATTGAGTTGTCAACAAAAATTGTATGCACATCTGGATAATTATTATTGAGGAGTTAAGAAATTTTTCTGACCGCTTGGATAATTTTTGTCGCACCCCTCGATAACTTTTGGTAAGTAGTCAATAAATTTTACTGAAGTGGTTCAGTCATTGTTCCCGAGTGGCCAATATAGCACCCGATTCTATAACAAAACGGTAATTTCTATCCAATTTTTATTTTATAAAATTTTCTATTCTCTGAGAAAAACAATTTAATTTTGCCATCGGAATATTCTTTGCACAAGAATTTCTGTCAGTTAGTCCCCCTGAGAATATTTAATGAGGGTAGAATTACATTTTTTCCTCAATTTATTGGAATTTATTGCTAAAAAATCAGGTGAATTTTGTTATATTCAAACATAAAGATAAAGGTTTATTGCTTCCACTGTTCAGTTTTACACTTTTTGCAATCACCTACTCCCTCCCCCTTTATACAAGCTGTACTGTAGTACTTAACAAAATTTTAAAAAAAGCTCAAATAATAAAATTAAAACAAAAATTTTCTCTTCATAAGTTGCGCTCCCCTCGTAAAGTATAAGCGAATATAAACAAATAAAATGGTATAATACGGTCTATTTCGTCGGGAAAATTTTATCATTACAAAGTGATAAAGGAAATTTTTATTCTAAACAAATTAACTATCACTAAGTGCTCCATATGGTGCATTGACTCACGGCACGTGCTGAGAGAAAAAAAATCTACGTATGCAACACGCGCCCCGTGGCCATAAGGACGATAGAACCGGTGGAAAAAACCATGATATTTATCCACATAATAGCGGAGATGCTCGAGTATCTGGTCCCGTTGACACTTAGCATTTAGGATGTAGCATTTAGCGGGCTATTTATCGTCGAGGGAACATGGGGTAGGCGCCCCCCTGTGGGCCCCATATGGCAGCGACGATTTGTCCACAGCTTGCCCTTATCCCCTGGTTACCTTTCTAACGGTGTAACCCTCGAGTATTTTCATCACCTCCCCGGCCCCCCTTTCTCATTATGACAATTATTTGGATGGGCGATTTCCCCACTCCCTTTGTGACACTCTAGAGTTTAATGGTTACCCCCATATTCCAAGTGACGTACTGATTTATATTTATTGGACGGCATTTACTTTCAATTTTCGAGATGAATGAGTTTAAATTATTCGCTGTGAGTGTGTGGAGAAAATTATGACATCATCAGGGAGTCAATTACTGTCAATGTCCCAGTTAATGCCGCCGGAGGGTTTTTGGATCGATAATGAGGTTTAAATAAATATATTTTTTTATATACAATCCTACTGCTTGAAAAACATTTTCAAAAGATTTTTTTGGACCTCATGACATTTGCCAAGAGAATTATTTTCAAATATTTTTTTTTGCACTCGGAAAAATGGATTTTCATCAAATCACGAGCTTTTTCAATTATGAAGGATATTTTTGTTTAGAATAAAGACTATATTAGTTGAAATTAAATCATTGTTTAACCAATTATAAAAAAGAGTTTATCCGTCAAGAGTTAAAATTTTTTTTGTGAATAAATAAACACTTTGGTTAAATCCAATCTAAAATTTATTTAGAACTAATGAATTATGAAAATTATTTATTTGAAACAGTTTTACTGAGATAAATATATGAATGCGTTTATTTTCAGCGGATTGTTGAATTAGTTATAATCCACTGACATCTAGCGATTTTTTAATTTTTCAATTCAATATTTTTTTTTCTGGTCAAAAAAATCCTATGGGAGTTTGATAAAAAAATTTATAATTTTCAAAATCACTTATAATTGAATTTAATACACAATGCAGTCAAGTAAAAGTACAGGTTGTGACGAAATTGTCGCCTCTCGTGTATCTTGTGCGCGTGCAGATCATAAACAGTGACAGATGTCGGTAAACAAAGAGGGTGGCAGTTTTATCGAGTGGACAATGGCACGATTCGCGCTCTCGTTTCCTAACCCCGCGGCATTTTGCCGAGAGAACTCTCGTGTTTGTCCGTAGTTATGGGGCCGAAATGAGAAAGATGCTGGGTAATACCAGTGAGAGGGAGAGGAAACCCAAGAAAATGTGTTGGGGTGTGCTCCCCCTTTTATCATGATAATTTAATTTATCTGGGGGTTACATTGGCCGATTCCTGCCTTTTATAATGGCACCCATACCCCTCAATAATCAATCTAATACCTACGGTCACAGTGGTAAACAGAGCTATTATGTGCACTCAAAGTAACACTAAATTACTGTCAAAGTTTGTGGAATGGAAAATGAAAAATCATTTTTAACTCCTCGAGATGATGACAAAAATATTTTACCGACCAATTCATTGTCGAAAGTATTATTTTTAAATTAAATTAATCTGAGAACAATTCTGAATATCAGAACATCCGTTTCCATTTCGAGAAAGTAAATCCCAGAGTGAACTTTCACTATTGCAAATTTTTAGTTTTGACGTAGTTTTTTTCAATGTTTCGTAACATGATAACTCCACTCAAATTTGTTGCCACAAAAAAAATTGTAAATATTCAAAAATTAAAATAACACTCTTTGTGGCACGTCAATTATTGAATAAGGGATAAAATTATAACTCAACTGACAAATTAATTCTTTAACCCAAAACTAAACTCTCAGTTAAGTTACCCTAGAGTACAAATGCAAAATTGAAATTATCCTAAACCGAGAATTGTGAGCGAAATTTTCTCTCAGTTCATTCCTAACGAAGTGAGTGAGTGTCCAAACACTCACCTCATCAATTTAAATTAATTACATCCTAACAGTCCTTCACCACTCCTCTCAGTCCACCTGTCCAACCGATATTTTCTGTCCTCAACAGAGTTCAACCATTCCTAAAATTTAATTTTTCGCCGACCCTATTTCATAAAAAAAATTTATAATCGTCAAAAATTGGAATGTTTTTATGAATTAAAAAACGTTACATTTGTTCAACAAAAAATTATTCGGAGGTTCCCTAACAATTAAAAATAAAGGATTGAATCCCTGATACTTCAATTAATAAAATAGCTGTAAATAGTCGGTAATCTAGAGTTGATCAGTCTTCGCATAAAAATTCCGCATAAAAAATGGACAAAAAAATCGACTCCCCGTCTATTCTAAAACATCAACCAATGGCTAAATATGCAAACTAACCCGACAACTAATTCACTCCCTTCACAATCCCCGTAACTCAGGAATTCATAATAAAACCTCCATTCCTAACGAAGCGCCCAAACATCCATTCCCCGATTTAAACTAATTACCCCCCCCCCCCCCCCCCCCCCCCCCCCCCCCCCCCCACCCCCCCCCCCCCCCCCCCCCCCACCCCCCCCAACAACTCCCCCTATTCAAATGAATCCAACCACCTAAAATAACACTCACCTTACTCGCAATTCTGATTAAACCAATTTGATAATTAATAGTGTAGTAATCAACACCCCAATTGCCCCGGAAATACCGGCGATTAACCCTTCAACTGCTCACATCAGCTGTTAAGGAGAGGGGGTTCTAATGACTGGGCATTAATTCGTTGGTAGGAGTCTGTTTCACGAGCTTCAAGCACCCTCTGTGCCCAGTCCGCATCATCTGGGGGGTGCCGGAGGCCCCGCCCTTCCACCCTCACTCACCCCTCGCGATGCTCCGCCTACACTAGCCTCAGCGCCTAGTCCCACCGAGTGAAAATACTTTAAGTGCTCCGGCAATGGGAATTCTTTGGTTCCTTTTATAACGCGAGAAATGCAGACATAGGACCACGGGAAGGGGGAGTGAGAAGAGAGCGGGGGAGGGGGGGTATAACCACCTCAATCCACCTCAACCCGTCGCCCATCCACTCGAAGCAAACGAAATCCCTGGCCAGAGAAGGGGTAGCATTTAGGAGAGTTGGCCAAGTTTTATCGGGCTATTTTCCTCAGCCTCGAAATGGCCAAATTTAATCCCAAACTCTTCAGCTCTTTTGGGTAGCCACAAATCACGTCGTAAACATTTGGAATGTGGTACTATGGTATTCATGGGATTTTCCGAGTATTATTCATTTTTTTGGGGGTTCAGTGGGACGGGAAATTCAAGTTACTGGCCACTTTGTTGGGAGTTCATCGGGTGGTGAGGGGTATGAAGAACACTGAACCAAGAATTTTGTTTGGAGATGATGGGCAATTTTGGTAATGAGCTTGAAAATTTTAGATGTCATTGAAATTTCACTATGAGAATTTTGCGTGACTGGATTGCAACCAATCACCGCATTATTCGAGGTCACTCGACTGTCGGTGGTGAATTTTTTTTTGGAAATTGCACACTAGCTTCTGGAAATTACTTTTGATGATTGCATAGTAGCTGCGTACTTGTTTCCAGCCAATTGAATAGTTTGCGTGGTTGCTCTCGGAAAATTATCCGCCGATTATTAAGCGGGCATTGAAATTAATAACAATATTTCCCCGAAGTTTCTCTGTTGACGAGGGAAACTGTTTTTTGTTGAAAAATTTTTAGCCTGCAGAACTTGACACTTTCATTTGTTGGTAGCGTGGCTATCCCGAAATATTCGGATAATTTTGATGGTCTCGGGATATTATAATTGATAATCTAATATGAGAAATCCAATTATTCTGAATTTTAAAGTTAAATTCGCGATTTTATGATCGATTTGTTATTAAATTGAAGTCAAATTCATAACATTGAAAATTCAAATGAAGTTATTGCTTAATTTTCGCGAAATTTCAAGCGGTGCAATGAATTTAATCCATTGGATTAATTCCTGAAATCTCCAGAGATTAAATTAAATGGTTCTAGCGATGCTCCTCTAGATATTAGTGAGTATTCAAATATTAGACAAAATTTTGAATTAGAAATGAATGGCATCATTAGTTGATAAAACTCACTGATGTTCTGAGAGATTACTTAATTAATTAATTAATTGATTTTATGGGGAGTTCCTCTAGGTATTGGACAATATTCCTAACTAATTGATTTAGAAATTAATGCTATCATTAGTTGAAAAAACTGAATGATTTTTTGAGTAATTAATTAAATGATTTAATGAGGAGTTCCTCCAGATATTAGAAAATATTCCCAACTAATTGAATTAGGAATGAATGACATCGACAGTTGTAAAAAATCATCAGCAAAATAAAATCGACGAAAACTGAGGAAATCCATTGTTCAAATCCCCATACAATAATCATGAAAACCCGTCAAATGCATGTGGTCACCCAAAATGTACATAAATTTAGGCTAAAGAGCTCTCAATACAGCCGGTAATACTCCACACAACTCAATGATGGTAGTACGTGAAAGCGTGCGAGAGGCCGGTTAAACGCCAGACACGAACGTTACACATCGGGTAACCAAGATCTGTTTGCTCGCGGACAGCCAAACTAGCTGGCAGCTAATTCAGAAACACCATTACCACCGATATACGCGCGAGCGATCGGCAACCCAGAGGGCCCCGGGGTTATCTCTGTGTATGTAGGCTGATGCTGCGCGGGACAACATTCACGGGCTCGGCTCTATTTGGAATACACGGAGGATATTTCCTAGTGTATTGGACGACTGCACTATGCATGAGGTGGATTTGTATTTATATTGTTGACGGTGCGCGCGCCATCGCACGCCCCTATCGCTGAAGAGTCCGGTAAACGTGAAAATTAATTGACTTTTAAGGAGGTGCTAATTAAACACGATAAATTCAATACAACTCCATAATTTTCAACACAATTGATCATTTTTTTCTATTTTTTTCTGGCAATTTTTTCATCTGTACATGTTTTTTAATTTGGGTTTTAAAGTAGGTCTGAAGCTGTACTTTTTCTTTTTTTTTTAAAGGGAAACGAGCCCCCGGAAAATATTAGATGACATTTCATGGAATGTTTCAATAACTTGAATGTTCACAATTTTCAATTATTTTGGTTATCAGATAAACCTATCAATTAGAATAATTTAAATAACGAACTAGAAAGAAATTTCAAGGTAATCGCGTGTTGGTAAATAAATTAAAGAACAGATAAACCTCTCCTTGAATTTTGACGCTTACGTTGATTAATTATTTCCATTAAAAAAATATTACTTATAATTTTTATAAAATGGAAAATATTCTAACTGCTACATTTTTCTTTGCCTTCATGGAAAAATTAACAATAAAAATAGGAAAAATGATTTAATTATATTTCCAGCCCACTTCGAGTCAGAGATTTTTTTCAACTCATTATTCCCCAGTAAAAATGATGTCTCATTCTGTACCCAATGCCAATGCGCCTACCCAAGTCGAAAGCAGTTGCCATAGAAACCATGGGAATTCGCGATGGTAAAAGAGCGCCCGAGAGAGAGCGAGAGAGAGAGGGAGAGAATGAAATCGAGGGAGGGAAACCCTCGCGTTTGTTGTAGAACGACGAGTGAGAGAGAAGTGAGTGGAAGGTTGAGGGGGATGAATAGACGGATGAATGACGCACAATTAACTAATTAAATCATCCGTCGACCCTACTCCGCGCGAGTTCCACTCACTCGTCTCCCGAGTATCATCCCTTGTCCTCTCCTCTCCCTCGGTCCCTCTAATTCCCGGCCATCGTTATATCTGCCGACTTTTATCTTTTTCCTCCTCATTTCGATTAGCAATGGTTGGCCCTCTTCGTATCCCTCAACGATCGCTCGTTTGTTCAGAATTGAGAGGAAAAAGAAAAGAAAAACTCAACGAAAATTGTAATTGTTCGGAAGTCGAAGGTACAAAGGTACGAGATAGTTTGTCAAAGTAATTGGGGATTTCTCTACCCGAGAAATTTCAAATCAAATATTGTAATTTCTATCGAGCGGCGGCCGGGTCAATTTATCCCCTGATAGTTTGATTATTTCCTTTCGTCTCTGGGAAAATATTTAACCAGCGAGTAACTGACTCCAACAAAATCCCTCTCTCTCTAACAGTTGATTCTATCAATAAACTACAATATTTATAGAGTCATCCGATCCATCACTATCACCAAAAATCAATAAATTCCGTAATATCAAGAGAACACAGGTACAGATAATGCTAGTTATCTGGTCCGCTTCTGTCCTCGGAAAAAATTATTTCCCTCAGGTAAAATTCGATAATGTTCGTGTAGAAAAATATTGAACGTCGTGATCGTGTCATAACCTCGAGCTCAATATTTATCGACTCGAAATTACTCGCAACAACCCTATTAATTAATTCCTCTGTTTACTTGGCCTAGACCTTTGCACAAAATTACCTGGAAAATTTTCGAATTTTCATCGAATCACTCGCCCACTGCTGACTGCGTGAGAAATGATCGCTAGTCTATCCAGCAGAGATAATGACTGACTGACTTAACAAACTGAATTTTCCAAAATTTGTTTTTTCCCCGAGCTACAATAATACTAGAATATTTATAGAGTCATCCGCTATATCTGTCCCCAAATATCAATAAATTCATAACATCAATAGAACACAGTTACAAATAGCGCTAGTTAACAGTTCATTCCTAGCCCCCCCGACTCCGCCCGCCCGCCCTCCCAAAAAATCCTGTTTCACCAGGCAAAAACAGAAAATAGACCATGTCAAAACATGTTGTCGAACCGTTGTCCACGTCATAACCCCGTGCCAATATTTTCCAAATAAAAATCGCTCGCAACAATGCTATTTACAATTTCCACAGTCTCCCCACGTCCCCTGGAAAAGCCCCTCCTGTTATGCTTTTATAAAACGTACAGCATCCATCCTCCCGAAAAATTCCCCAATTTTCACCGATTCGCTTGACCATCGTTGTCACATCGTTGGGAATTGACTACCGACGCGTGCGTGAGTGAGAGCGAAAGAGAGGGAGAGTGTGTATGAGAGAGAGGGAGAGAAAGAGAATACCGGTAACTAAAACGACCCGTTATTTTTTTAAATCTTTTTCCTCCCTGCAACTACCAATCAGGATCATCTGACAGAAACTGCACCGCTCTCCCTCCCCCGGCCATCAACGAGCCAATTTGTTCGATAAAACCGTTGGACTGATTGCCCTGACAGAGTGACCACCGCAAAGTTTTTTCCGAAAAAAAATAAAAATAAAAATAAATATTCGACCAAAGACCTTCGATAAATTTCCCACTCGGAAAACCTGAAAAACTGATATACAGCATGCGCGACTAATCAGTGTGAGACAACTGGGCCCAAGATAAGCTGTGTACCTTTCGGCTGAAGACCTCTCTCCCCAAACGCACGATTGTCGTCTGGGGCCTTTCGTTATTAGTCTTATCAGTCGATAGACGATCGAGAGGTAAAAAATGAAAAAAAAGTGGAGTAGCATATCCGGTTCGATAGGCACACACATAACAGTCCATTAGGCTTGTCAACAATGCTCTATCTTGTACCGCTTGGTCAATCTGTCTTTCACCATCGGGGACTGTGTCACGTAAATCCTCTAATACGTCATAAAAATGAGATAATAGTTGGTAATAGGTGTGAAAAACTAATGAACTAATGCCGAGGATGGGGGAATCCTGAAATAGAACTGGTAGCAGGTGTCTCTGGAAATCCCCCTGCTAACTTGTTTGATATCTTCAGGAGAAATTAATTTTTAAAGTCTTCAAAAAACAGTAATAGAAATTCATATAAGCATTATTTAAGAATGGCTTAAATATTGATATCAATATTTTCTATAGCCCGTTGATTGTTAAGTTACCACGACTTGTTATATTTAAAGAAGAAGTAGCACTGAATTCAATGGAAGGGGCCGATGTATTCCGTTCTCCATAAATTCATAAACAAATAGAGAATCATGCTTGAAGTTATATATGAAACATTCTCTCATCTTTCATTTAGTTCATATTAGGAGGAAAAAAACTTACTCAAGCTATTCGTTTCCATAACAGTATTGTTTAAGCGATTCCAACGCGAGGACAGGGTTTTAAATGAATTACCAACGGAATTATCAATAAAATCAATCCAACCAGGGCTTACCAAAAATTGTTCAAATAATTCCCGAATCCAGTTGGAAAATTGAAAAGCATTAATGTTTATCAAATTGCATAATATTGTCATGAGTTCTTGCAATATAAGAACCTCTCGAAATTGAGCGATCATTCGATTATGTTGGATACCCATTTCTACTTTTCCGCGCTCCTTACTAAGTCGTTACTAAACCCGGCTTAAACTCTGACTAAAGTCCGACTAAAATCCAACTAAATCCTGACTAACCCGTTGACTCTGGGTCTGAGGCTCTGAATCGAATGATGGATATAATACCGAAAATGTTATGATATTTCATTCGATGGTAGTTGTGTAACATGAAAGAGAACTAAATAATTGTAGATTAAAAGTATTTGGTTTTAATTTAGGATTTTTTAACAGCAATTATTATAATCACTTCCAAAAACCGCAACTTTCCACTCTATTGTTTAACTCTTAGATCCAATACAATAGCCAAGTCATGCTTTCCTAGTGTTACCTTGTGCCGTATGGACAATCTGTCTTTCACAATCAGAGACTGCGTCACATAAGCGCTCTAATATATCATGACAATGAGATAATAGTTGGTAATAGGTGTCAAGAACTAGTGAAACAACGAAAAGGGTTCGAGAAATCGTCAAACACAACTGGTAGCAAGTGTCTCAAACAATTCCCAAATGTATTGAAAATTCTAATGATGTATTCAAAATTTGGACAGATGCGGAAGCTTGTTTGCTCTTTTAAATACCTTCGGATTATCTATTCGAATTTGTATTATTCTATTGTCAAGCGTAGAAAATAGAGAATAATGGATAAGCATACAGGGATCCCACGTTTAAAATTGGGTTGTGCCAACAGTTACACGAAATAGCAAACAATCTTATGCAATGGTACAAGGTTTATCCGCTAATTGTGGTGAATTCGTGTCATAAAAAGAACATCGATAATCGATTCCACGAGTTGATATCAGATCGGTTATTGTTATTGCCCGTCGGCATCGAGTGTGAGTGATGCCAATTACGACGGCATTAAAAGACGAAACGATTTATAACTCTTGAGATCGATATCATTGGTAACGCGTTTTCTTATCACTGAAGGGTGATTTCTGAAATGGAAAGTAATTCGTCGTAGAGCGTCGAACTTTCTCAATTATGAGACGACGGTTTATTGGAGATTGAAGTGAATTCGGTGCTTGGAGTGCAATTATTATTGAGATATCATTAATTTGATATTTATTATCTTATTTGTAGATTTTGTTTTCCGCTTTGGAGAGGGCTTTTGAGGGACAGTCAAATTATCCACCGTTAGATTGGTTTCACTAACCTTTAATGTCCAAAAATTAACTATTAATTTCTGTATATTACATAGTTTTTTAATATACCGATCAATTCGCAATAGATAATCTTACATCACCCAAATTTAATTGCGTTGGTAATTTATCGATTCCTCGGAATTCTCCCGAGTGAAGTGAGCAAGCAGTTCCGATTATAATATTTCAGATGGAAAAATTGTCGAGTCATTCATCATTTGACGATTTACCTCGCTCAAAATTTAAAGATTGCAATTTGTTGATAGAATACTTCAAACTTCAGTATTTGAAGTTGTACTTTTTCACTCGGCAAACAACATTCGGTCAACATATTCTTCATCAACTGCACCTTCCGCAGCGAAGATTCTTCCTCACACAATAAGTAATAAAGTAATAAGTAGTAAATAATTGAATGAACTATCTCCAACAATTCTCAATGGTCGCAGATTTTTGGAGAACAGATAAGTACCCATCGTCGCTATCAAATTATGATAATTTTTGTAAAAAAATCGTTTCTCACAAACGATCAAAGAATACCAAACTTACCAGCTAAGTCAGCGGGCAGTCTCGGATACAACATTCCAGTTCTAGCCAGCCACTCAAGCTGCAAGGGATGAATATGATGAGGTTGTTGTTGAGCCTGCTGCTGTGGATGCCCAGGTACCGATCCCCCAGTAGCACCACCGGTCCTGGAGTGTCCTTGGACTAGTTGCTGAGCATCCTTGTGTATCGAGTGAAAGGCACTCGTAGTTCCCCCAGGATGATAATACAACCCTGAGGGATGAAGCAGAGGTCCCGACGAGTGGAGTAGAAGTCCCTGCTGGTTTTGTCGCATTGCGACGGCCACATTGACCCCACTATTGGCCAGTCCATATGGCCCAACACAGGACAGACCGTCCGTCCTGTGGCCAGGATGTCCAAGACCCTGCATGTTTGAGTTAGCCAATGGATTAGACGCCAAGTCTTCGGATCCCGGCGAGATTGGTGGACTAGACACTGGGCTACGACTGCCGTTGCTACCAGGACTCGCGCTCGAGGTTCTTCTTCCTCCTTCGTCCTCTCTCATCTCCTCAACATCGACGTCAGTTCCAGCCTCATCCTCAGTGTTATCCTCTGGATTTCTCTCGAATTGGCCAGCATGATCAGACAACGCATCACTTGGATTTGGATTGAAGCTACTGTAATGCGACAATCTGATTCCGCTGGACTCTCTGATTGCCTGCAGCATCCTCGAGTTCTGGTTGGCACTGAGCCCAGAGAGATTACGATCACTCCTAGGCATGAAGGGGTGTAGAGGATTTCCCAGGGATCCCGAGCTGCGTCTGGGAGGCGGTGGCGGCAGCGGACCTCCGTGATCATCTTCTTGCTTGGGTTTAGCGGTTGCCCTTCCTAAGAGTGCATCAATGCAGAACGATGATTTTCCAGAGGCACGTTGTCGTCCAGGTGACAATTCCCGGCTGTCAGCCCCTTCCGGCGAGCACATGCCGGTTTCACTGTAGCAACGATCGTCATTGGAGTCCTCGCGGAAACGCTTCGCCGGGAGCGGATGGCTCTCGTCACTCGGTGGTAATTTGGCATTAGACTCGTAACTCAAGAGACGACTGTTGACGTCAGTGTCTGAGGAGTCTCTCCGGGATTCAACACTTGTTACATAGTTTATGTTACCTGAACTGAGGGGCGAGGCTGCGTCCGGAGAGCGGGCCTCCTCGGAACTATTGGGCGAGGCGGCTGCTTCGTCAAGGTGATAGGGGTGTCTAGGGTGGTGAATGTCCTCGGCTACCATTGTAGTATTGTAATGCATCGCAGCCATGGTTCAATCACTGTCAACCTCACTGGGTCATCTCCAAGCACATCAAGCTGAATTGTTAACACTTATTTACATCCGGATAATGGGGAGCGGGTGACACTTCAACTTTTTGAACTTTTTGGTATTACACTGGAGTCCTATTATCGCTTCGACGGATGACGAGGGGAGGGGGGGATTAATCAGTCACGGAAAAAGGTGATTTAGCTCACTACCTTTCGCGAAAAATTTTGTTGACAGTGCCGGCAGAGTCGACTGGCGTTACGTCGCAAAGTGGCAGCCGACGGTCGTGTGTGGGATACCGCGTGCGTTCGGCCCGAAAATCTTCCCCTTCTCTTATCTATCGCACACACGTACACAGACTCATCTGGTTTTCTGGCCTCTGGTGCGGCGTTTGGCGATTTAATCGGAGGGGGTATGCGCTCCGCCCTCCGACTCACCCAGCACACGCTCAACCGATCGACGCTCAGAGAGTTGAGCCCCGCCCTCTAGTCAACCACCCACACTCGGGGGGGGAAAATTTTCGTGCCGGAGAAGGGATGAGAGACAACAGGCGCGAGGATGAACCTCGGATGCTGCGGCACGTTTTCCCTCTTTTCTCATATACGAATTTTTATAAATTGCGAGGGGTGGGATGATCTTTTGCGGATTTCTCAGCCAATCCTGGTGTCTCCTTTGCCGACACTTGGATGGATAAATGTGGAAGTCGGGAGGAAATGTACACTGCATTTCTGTGTATCGGGCACTTTGCCAGGATTCGGTGGCTCGTTCATGTCGAGATGGTGAGAGAGGGGAGAGTGCAGAGGGGAGATTGGTCGTTGGATTGTTTGGAGAAAGAGGAAAATTGAATTTTTTAGGGGAAATACTTTGAAGATGACTGTTGGTGGCGAATTGGCGGAAGGGGTAATTACTTGAAGGTTGAAGGGAATCATGATCCAGATTTTTAAGTGTATTAGACCACCCATTTTTCGAATTCTTCAATTGTTTTTACGGTTTAAATTGTTAAACGATTTTCAAACATGATTCCCCTTGGATATTGCGCCATAAAATCCATGACCTCTTACACTCCTTATGTTGATTTTCTTAAATTGAATTTGAAAGATAAGAATGGAAAATAGGCTCTCGGCATATTGAGTAATTTGGTGAATTCGTGGCGCTAAAATAGGGGGAAGTTGTTTGCAAAAATTTCAAATAACTTGGCGAATTTGTGATTTTTTTTTCGTAAGGGAAGGGGATGAGAAGAAAATTAAATTTACAATTTAGTGGAAAAAACGATCAAGCTATTCACTATTTGACTCAATCAATTCAGAAAACATATGAAAATTTGGCACTGAATTATTATTATTAATTAATAGTAAATTGACTGCTAGACTTTCCTCAAAATCCGACAGACAAGTTATTTTTTTTCAGGTATTAAGTGCAATTGAATTTCGAGTGGGCAGACCTAACAACTGAAAGTCTTGCTTGTTATAAAAATATCCTATTAAATATTCATTAATATATTGTATTTTTATCTTTACAATCCTCACGGCGTTTTCGTGGGTCATTAAATAATCGACGAATTTAACTTATTCAATATTTCTGAGATAAATGTTTGTCTACAAGTACATTGAGACCGATTTCAGAAGTTCCAAATTCAAATCTCAATGGAGTGATCAAACGTAACAATTCAAGTGTTGGTTATAATGAAAAAAAATGTTAAAAATACTAAAGAGCTAGGAATTCAAGTGTACAAGCAAGTCATTCACAATTGACCCACTTAATTTAAAAACACGTCTGTAATGAATACTAAAGCAACTGAGAGGGTCAATTGACTGGAAATATTGGATTGAGATCATAACAATAAAAATAGTATGTAGCGATAATATTTCGTAGCAAGTGAAGGGCACAATATGATTTCGTTCATTCTTGATTCAAATTCCAGGAATTTCCCATCAAAATTACATAATTTAAATTTGGGAATTTTGTTGACTTTCGTGGGTGGTTCTGCGTTTAAATCTCAAACGAATTTTCTGGTCCAATCCCCAAATTGTTGTCATAACCAAAAGAAATGTCTAAAAAAATTCGCTGGATCAAAATAATCAACTGCATGAGCCAAATTTTACCCATTTCATTAAAAGAAAGTATTTAATTAATGATAGACTGACTGCGCAGTTTAATTATCTGAAAATATTAATTACGATCATGAGCAAATTGAGGAAATGGCGAAAATTGACAATTTTTTATTGCGTTCAACGCATTCAAGCTCAGCCTTAGACCATTGAAAAATCGAACTTGCTACTCACGTAAAGAATATCGAAAAATCTAATCAGATAAGAATATTCAACTGTACTAGTCAAATTTGACCCATTTAATTAAAAAAAAAGTAAATAATTAATGGTAGAGTAACTGTGCGGTTCAATCACCTGGAAATATTGATTTGGGATCATGGGAACGACGAGTGTGCGGTGTTGTTGACAATAATAATCGTTAACGGGTAAAGGGCTCTGGAGAGGAATCGACTATTGAACTTCGAACTAGATAACAGGTAATTTGGGAGTTGGAATAGAGCGTAGAAATCAACTGGATTGGTGTATTGTTCTATTTAATATGGCTGATGTGTATTGATGTGCTGTTGACGCAGCAGGTCTTTGGAATTTTTATGAATTATTTTTTTTAAAACGTTTTTAAACGCTCTTTATTTCAGGTAGAGATGCCTGCAGCTCTTCGGGGCACACTTGACGATACGAAACGTGTCACACTTTGAAATATGATGGATCACCAGCCGGAGACTTGTGAGACACATAGTCAGGGCTCTGAGGTAGCTGCATTAACGTTCGTATAATGTAGCCAAATAAGAGAATACGGGACCCGAGGGTAAATACACGCGAGAATGTTTGGATAAGAGGGGAACACCGATACCAGTGCGTGAGTATTTCTTCAGTATTTCTTTTTTCTATTCCATTCTGAGACATTTTCGTTTGGAAGCCCTCGTATGTGGACTTACCAGGTAGCAGGACTCTAGATTTATTCCGATTTCATTAATTATTTATCAATTCTTGTTTCCATGTTAGAATTTTTTTTCCTTGGCAATATATTAAATAAGTAAGTCTGGCAATTTTGAGGAGAATTTTCCATTGGATTTCGATTGTATCTCTATCGGACATTCTATTATTTCTTCGTTGATCGTCTTTCAAATTTTTTCTGATAAAAAAAGGCGAAGAGAAACTATTTCAGAGAAAGATCAGCAAAGTTCAATTTTTATGAAGAAATTTTCATATTAAAACATTTTCTGTAGACTTTTTTTGCCACAATTGGAGCCACGTTTTTGTCACTAAATAATTTATTGCTCTGATTAGAAGAAAATCCAGCGAGAAGGGTTGAAAAATTGGGTCGAAAAATGTCTAGAAACTATTTTTTAAAATAAGTTATCAGTAAAAAAATGTAGAAAAGCTGCGGAAGTTCAATATTCCTACAATGAATGTTCTAGCGGGTTCACTCGACGCTTAGATAAAATTTTACTGCGCGTGTCAGGAGTTATTTTTCAATTTTTTTTTCTTGCGCCAAGACTCTGGGATTCCTGCAGAATAATTGGGTGGTTTCATTGTTATTCGATTCTATCTGATGATCGGGATATGTTCTTTAATCGATCGATACCACAAGCGTAATTAATGATCTGATGATTACGTGGTTTACACTGTTGGTCGTATCACTGAAGCGATAACAGATTCTTACTCATCATTAATGATCGATTACCTCAGAACAATGTTAAGAATCGCACTCGTTCAGTCGATAAGAGATAATCGACATTTTTTGTGCACATTGTCATCTATTTTCAGTGCTCTATTCTCGGATTTAATTTCTGTGATTCAGAAGTTTTTATTTCTTTAATTATGAGTCAAACTCTACAGTCAGGAAAGAATGAACGAATTATCAAACTAATCTTAAGTGGGGCAAAAGAACCCCAACATGAACTTACAAATCTAGTAAATAATTTTTTCCAAACCGATTTTTTTTTACTTGTACTAATTTTATATGAATATTTGCCACTTTTTTGCTACCGTATTAGGAATATTTGAAAAATTTTGACATTTTCTGGCTGTCAAAAATTATTTCAAACATCTGATTATTTTTTCAAATTTTTATTACTTTTTTTTAAGCTGTCAGAAAAATTTACATTATAATAGAAATTTGAAAAACTTGCTTAAAAAAATGAAAATGGGGGCAGAATCGCATCTGTTGGCAACAATATTTTGCTTCACTGGGGTCAAAGCTTCTCATGGAGTCCACTATTTCCGTGCATTTACCCTTCTAGATTGATTTTTTATTATAAAAATCGATAATCACTTTGATAAGGAATGTCTTTTCCCCATAAAAAAAATTGGTATCATTGAAACTTGAACAATCCAAATCTAATCTCGCTAATTCCGCATCTAGCCACCAATAATCCTAACGATTATTAGATTACACGCGTGTACGGCACGCAATAATCGTCCTGCAGGCAAAAGTCATCCAAGCGGTAAATCCTTGCCAATATAATTTTAATTATTCGAGATATCCTCTTATCGAGGGATTTAAAATACGCGCGGACAAACACATTTATATCGCTGATTGCCGCGATAACCATTTGGTGGGTTTTGTGAAGGGAAATTGATTGCTTGAATTTTTATCGATAATAACTCGGAAAATACGAGAATTTATCAATAAGCAGGGATTAAATCTTAATTACCAGAGATGATGAATCATTTTTTTCATTGTTTATCATAAATTAAATCAACAAAACGTTTCGTCATCCCTATTCTTAGAAAAACCATATTTTCCATATTATTTTAACGCAACAATTATTAAATTAAATGATTATTCAGACGTTAAGAGACTCAAGCATAAAAAAGTTCTCGATTTCATTATTTCACGTACACAATCGAAATTATTCAAATTCAATTTCAGGAAGAAAGAAGTCAAACCGAATATTCGACAAAAATTGAAAGAACAAGTTAGAAAAAGTCGGATTATTATTATTACAACAAATATCATGTTTCAATAATTCTTTTAACCACCCAACAAATAAAAATCGAAATTATCCTCCGACCGCGCCCTCAAATACGCGAAAAAAAATTGTCGACAAGCGGCCAAAAATGGCAGGAAATATCTCTATCGCTGAATCATCAAAAAATAATCATCACCGATAAAAATCGTCTTAATGCCAATCAAAGACATGAAAAAATACTTCACAATGTCGACAACAAAGAGCCAATTTTCAACTCAAGATTATCATCACCCGACAGTACAATTTTTTTTTCCTGGTATCCCTATCAGAAAGCAATTAAATTGCCCCAAGAGATAATCACAACCGTTGAATTGAAATCGTGATCCAGTGTCTCCAATGCATCGTTGCAAATAAATTACCCCAAGTGTGCTTGAGTACGGGCCCCCAAGAGAGCAATTATGCCGCTTAACTTGAATGCCGTGAGATATGACGACGGTTAATATCCTTCGTCTCTGGTTCTGGTTCTGGTTCCTCAGATCAGCCCCTCCTCTTCCTCTTCCTCACCCCCTCACCCCCTCCCCAGTCTCACGCCCACATTCACCTACAGTTACAGTGGTCATAGAACAGATACGATAATACGAGTGAGACAGCATCAGGCAGCCTAAGCAATCCGCCATCAAGGACCTCTTCCGTAATTAGAATCTCCCCAGTTTCTCCCCATGGAGGTCGTCCTGTGTTACCCCCTCTCCCCCTCGCGCCGCTATCACCATCGCTATATATACTTGGGTACGACTATCGTCCTCCACACCACCCCAAGCCGACCATTACTTTTAATGGCGTTGTTAATGAAACTAGGTGTCGCCAAATTAACCTCTCGTTCCAGGAGTGCTCAACCTTTGCAACAGTCTTTATTTTTTAATAGAAATACGGTGGATGCGATTGTCTCGTGCAGATCGATCTGATAGGGAACTTGCATGATTTATTAAATAGTTTAGAAAAATTGAGC
>JAPYZM010001812.1:0-16360 GCA_030522845.1 Psyttalia concolor
CCAATGATTGGCGTATGGACAACTGACCAGGTGTTGGCCAAACATTGAAGTGCCAATCGTTGGCGCTCTTACTCTTGGCCAATTATTGCCCTATCATTGTAGCACCAATGTTTGGCGATTTTACAGTTAGTCAAATGTTGGCCTAGAGATGGCACATCGGTGGTTGGCTTGTCAATATTGGCCCGTTCTATGGTTAGAGGTTGGCGTTGAATGTATAGATTTCCATGACTTGGGCCATTTTTTGGCCATTGTTAGGGTCACAATCGTGTGTATGCCAGATCTCAATTAAGCAATGGTCCAATGCTTGAGGATTGGCAAACCCTACATGGTATGTTCGAATGCACATACATGGTTTTATAAATTTCAGAGGAAAATCAATCTTAGACAGGGAGCACTATATAGTAACTGATGTGTGCGATCTCTGCTATCCGAGTAATTTATTTTTGTTACTAGAACCGAAAACACCAATTCTAAATTGCCTTCGGTGAAAATGCTTTTTTCGCCCAAGAAACATCAAATTTTTTTCCGCTCAACTTACTCAACTCATATCATATGTGACAAGATAACGCATACGAAACAATTTCATACAAAACTTTAGCGAAGTCGCTAGAAAATGTTATCGGAGTTTAATTTAACTTTTTATTAGTTTTTAGCCGATTGTATTCAAAAAGCGGGCAACTTATACGATTTTTTTCCAACGAATATGTTCAGTGACAGGTATTCTATAGTATATATCATAGTATTCTCATTTCATTGAAATACTTACTATTAATAGAATGTAAAATACTATAAAATACTTCAATAGAAATTCAGTAGAATTTTCAACAAAAAGAACATATCGACCTGTTCCTTGTTTGAAATCAATGCATATTAAATTAGTAACAAGTGAACTAAAAAGGACATGATATGATTGAAGTCTGTGAAACAAAATTGTAATTTTTTCCTTGAAATGAATATAAATTTAATAATCATTTCCTATGAGAAGGGTCACTTTTTCGCCTCATCGATGCGCTTGTTATCCACGTGCTTGATTTTTTTTCATTTAAATGTGCAGATACAGTAAAGTAAAAAAATAAATAAAAATAGATGTACATTCGTTGTTAGTTTACTCAAGCCATGAACTCAACATCATGTATGAGTTTTTAAAAATATTTTCTACTCAGCCTGCGTGACGCACAAGTTTACCATATAGCGCCAAACCTTTTCATGTGTGTGAGTTACCTATCACCACAAATGTTTTTAAGTCAGCCATCAGTCTATAACCATTCACCTTCTTGTGTTTAAACTTGTATATGACAGAAAAAGAGAAAGATATTAAATAAACGCGTGGGTCTCCACGAGTTGTTCAAGGCCTACCTGGTTAGACGAAGGCAGCGATTGGTCACGACGCGACTGCGCAATACAGAGGTGCAAAGTAGCGGTGGAAGGTAAAGAGGCGAAGAAAAAAATCTTCACTGCAATAAAAAACTATCAAAATTTTCCAGAGAAAATTTTTCAACCGACGCATTATAAGTATTATTAGAGCTGAAGAAGTAAAATTCACATCTAATCGGGAAAAACCTTGAATTGTTCATTAGTGACAAACATATTGATTTCAATTTTTTCACTAAACTCAATGCCAAAGATAAAAGAAACATCGGGTACAGTATTCCGTCCTGACAGTGTGAAACGTCAGCGATGCGACATAAAAATTACAGGAGAACTTTTTAGTCCAACAACTTCACTACAGAAGACTGTGGCATAATAGAGAATTTTCCTAGCATCTTTTTATATCCCTGCCAGTAATTCAGCGATTGGAAGAAATCGTTTATTTGTACCAATGACTACCACTGATATTAAACAGCTTCAACGTCCCACATAAGTCCCAATAATCACAGACATTAGCACTCCAAAGGTTTTTTCGACTCAATATTTTTTTTATAGAAACAATAACTACTTTATTCATCACACATACTCAATGTGTTTGTGTATACATATCAAAATGACGTCAGCCTTACCGGAAATGGAATGTAGGTAGTACTGCTTATTAAGCTTCGACGACAGAGTGAGGATCACTCGTTGGGTTAAGAATGAAAGAATGAGTGAGATGGGCTTAGGAGAGGAGTTTATAGCGACAGTGGAGGAGGATGGCGTGTTCAATTGTTTCCTCCCCACACGCGTGTCACAAGTGCCACGTACAAAAAACGACACAAGGGGCTTTTCACCAAGTCCCGACGTATGTGATGCCGAGTGCGGATGTCGTGGCTCCTTCGCACTGTTATCAATGTGTGTATATACATATACAATAGTCATTGCAGTGACTGTAGACATCTCGCTAATTAAATCAATGCTTTGTAGAAAATAGATGTTTCCCCACTGGATATTTACGAATTGCAATTAAATCAGTTCAATAAATTTAATTATTGTAATTTCTGCAAAATTTGAAATTTTAAGAGATTTTTTTTTTTTACCAATTTCAATCAGCATAATATCTCTAATTTCAATAGTAAGGACGTTCTTCCAAATAATGGACAGTTTTCGCAGAATAATGGAAAATATTTTCTTCCGTGGAATATTCACATGAAATGATTCATATCATTTAATCAAATTCTACGTCACCTGTTATAACATCGAGTTACACCCTGCCAGTTGACTCGCAGAGTTCAATGAATTGAAAATCAATTCAAAATTATTGAAATAGAAATTAAATAGGTAAATCAGTTAATGGAATACTTCATCTAATCAATCGATATGCTAACTCATATTATACCATGCATTGGCAGAACATCATAATTCATTGCTATTTGGAATATTCAAAATGGGTTTTTGTTAGATGGACCAGTTTTTCAGATTTAGAAATTTCAAATTCTATGTGATGAAATGACTGTAGGGAAAAAGAAAAAATTCTGAATCTCGAAGATCTATATCCGAACCTAACCATACATTAATGCCATGAACTCGATTACATCTTAAATCATAAAATATCGGGAAAATCACTAGAGTCAAACCGCTATCGATCGCGAATTACAAACGATCATGGCCTGTCCATTCTATTCCATTCTGATATACATTGAATAGACTAGTATAATTGTTTTTGACACCACAGTCTTGCTGGCACGATTACAATCTATAAATAAAATCTCAATCCACGATCGAATCTAACGGAGTTCATATACGGATGTTTATGCAGCGCTTATTAATCTTTGTTGAGGATATTATTCATTTTTCATAGAATTCGTAAGTTTGCATTAGTATGGATGATAAAACTATGGAACTCTTTACATTTTGATAATAAATATTCACCATTAAAAATTTGAGAAGATTCAAAACTTTTATTAATTCTGAGGGTTGATCGCCGAGATAGCTCTTATGGCAGGTAGGTTATTTGTAAGTATTTTAAAGACCATTGCGATGTTAATAAAATGGGTTGAAGTGAGCTTGATCCATTGGAGCCACACAAACACCTTCCCGATTTACCTATTGCACGGAAAAAATTAGCCTTTTCTCCTTTTTTCATAACGAAAAACTAATAATGGCCCGATTGATATTTACTATAATCCAATCAGTATAAGGCGCATAAAGACTCACGAATTGTCACATCTAACAAGTCGCGATAACTGACCGTTCATGAAATATCATTGACGATGAATCGAAAAACATTTTTCTGAAAATGGCGGATGATGTATGTTGCAATCTGAAGATGTTAAATTTGAGGAAAACTCGAAAATTATTGTTCGAAGGCATTACAATAATTTCTCCTTTACGAGATTTCAACTCAGAATATTTTACCTGCAAGCGATATCTTATTGGGGTTGATTAATTTGAGACATAATCATCGAGATTTTTAAATAGGTCGTCTTTTTTGTCGAACTGTAATGACTTTTGTCGGAATCTTCAATAGAACGTACGAGAAAGAATGGTATAATAACGGAGCAAATGATTGATAGGATACAAAATGGGCGACCATTTTGAATGACTTTTTTCTAAAAATGTTCATAGAGGTTTTTGATGCGTGAGCTCAATGAAAATATTCATTAACTTAGAAAAAGTCAGGAAATGTCATCCATTACAAAACTCAGGGATGGGTGGAAATGAACGCTATGAGAGTTTCACTAATACGCGTGCGCTGATAGCAATAAGTTTGGTAGGTGTGAACGATTCCTTCGTTATGCGCGGAAGCCGGCAAGAGTGAGGCTAACCTATTGCAAAAGAACATGAAAATGTAAGAGATGGAAGGAGAGACAGTGAGACTGACTCTTAAGGAAATATTTGATGTGCGCATGTCACATGGGGTTGTTATGCGTTAACTCCGCGCACGCGTCGATTCATTTTTACTCCCCACTGGAATCTTTTCCGTCCACTCCACAAAATCTTCTATAGTAAAATGTCAATTTCCCTCGTTAGGACTATGATTGTACAATCAGAAAGGAAATTGATAGATATTATGGATATATTCCCTCTAATTCCCGACAATTTCATTCAATTTTCGCCACGACTCTGATACGTTAATTTTATCATGACTCTTTTTCTGATTCTATCAACTAACACATTCTGATATTTCAAAAGCGCGAAACAAACAATTCTCTCTTTTTTTTTACGGTTAAAACCTGTCGTGTATCGCGCATAAACAAAGAGGAAATAGTAACAGACTTTTTGATGACAGCAGGTTCAACTCGTTTTTTTTCATTTTTTCCTTTATCCAACACCCTTAGTTATAGCCATATAACTGCTTCTTTATTTTATTAACTCGGATATGTTTCCTCCATTTCAATCATTTGCACATAATATGAAATATTAAAAATGATTGACACGATAATTGGAATTGAGGATTCAATAATGGCCTAATCGATGAGATTGAAGAGAATAATTTGTTATGGCTTGTGACACCGTCACAATACCGTCATGAAAAGTGAGATTCAGAAGAAAAACAGGCGAAGCAGGACGTAGCGTCAGAGTAAGAGATGACCGATGTTTAATAGGCATGTTCGAGGGAAACCTCTGATTTGTAGTCGTATTCTGTACTCAGAGATTCTGTTGCAAGGATTCTATTGCAGTATCAAAAAGACGTAATGCTATTTTGAAGAAAAGTGGCTTAGTTAAGTTAATTATAGTGGCGATGTATGTCTTGTAAATAATGATTATCATGCATAACGGACAATGAGACATTGGATACATTGCAATTAACGAACTCACTTGAGCCAAACCTCTCGATTTGATTCAATCAAGACGCAGTCTAGCGCGCAAATTATGGAAGCCACTGTGTACACATGCTAAACACTACTTCGCCAATCCCCCACTGAATTGCCGATTTTTCATTCTCGAACCGTGACTTATCTCTATCTGACACGCAGCAGAAATGATGATATGCAAAGTTTTTTTTTTCTCGATTTGATATGAGTGGAATCTGTCTATTGCGATTGTCGAGAAATAACAACTAAATGAAAATTTTGAAAGATTCCCGGAATAATCAGTGTATCGCGTTATGTAATAATATTTTTTTGACGAGTAAAAAATGGCATAATGAAGGATGAATGATTTTGGACAGCAGGAATCCAAAATTCTTCTGCACGGCACGAAGAACAATACTATTTTCATAAAACAAATAAAATATATTGTTCCAATATATTAGAAATTTTTTAATATGAAACAATAGCTGAAAACTGCATTTTTTACTTAAATTGCAGGAAATTTGTTCCGTTTAAGTATTGTTGTATTGCTAGAGTAGTATATGAAATGAATTTTGCGTCAGTTGATAAATGTGAAAAACTATCAAGTTGCATTTGTATCCACGTCTGTTGTGTATACATTTATCTATTTCTCAAGAATACTTCATAATACTTGAAAATCGAGTAATCCAGTATTTCTATTTGTTTTCAAAAGATGAATAACTAATTTTTGCCCATCAAATTGGCCATTTCTAATTCTTCAATTTTTGTACTCTTTCAGATGATTGTGAATGTTTCATTGTAGCTAATTAATTTGTTATACTATGAATTTACTTACTGATTTCAATGTTAAAACCAAAGGCAGGCAACAGTTATAGGAAAATAGCTCCAACAAGGAATGAAATGTATCGACGAAACTATTTTTTGAAAAAATTTCAATGCTCCTCTTTGGTATGATCAGCCCTTCACAGTTCCGCATCCCCAATTCACAACAAGTTGAGCAAAAAAAAAAGACTGATGTTGTTGGAGTATAAATTACACTTTCATTGTTAACTCTTCCACGTAATATTTTGATTTTCTTCATCATCTTCAAGGATTGTTTGATATGTCATATTAAAATAAAGCTCAACGCCAATCAGTTATTGTATACTTTCATCTCGTTTATTAATTAAAATTCAGTAGTAATTTAGTTTCTGCCATTCTAACAAAACGTACCACTCGCCAGATTTTTTTACTTATTTTCGTATTTTTTTCGTTTTTTCTCATCATTTTTATTTTACGTTAATAATCATTAATATTTAATATAATAATATACAGAGGGGATTGGAGTTTTTAAAATCATTTCAGTGAATTTTTTTTTCATTTCGTGTATGTGACCCTTTTTTTTCCATGGCCTTACATCGTACACCGGTTTTTATTCACTCTCACTCTTTCAAATTCAGCCCAATTTTATGTTTTCAATTTTTGTCACTCGAATAAAACAAAAACCCGCACGTTTTCAATTTCTTTCTTATTTTTTCTTTACCGTTGTGGACATTTCATCGTTGCAATTGTCCTTGCAAGAGAAAATGTAAATGTATTTTTCGCATTCCATTTTATCAGTTAACAATGGAATATTGATTGCCGCTATTGAGAGTGTATGCAAAATTTCCAAAATTATCCGAATGAAAAATCCACAATGGTAATTTAATTTACTTGCTTACTTTTGCCATTACTTGAATTCCATCTATGTACGATTTGTTTATTTTTTGCAATGTATTTTTTTTTATTTACAAACGAGAATAGGTACGGGTCCTATTGGCTAATCAACTCACAATTTTCGGTGTTCATTTTCAACGATTAATTTTTTTTAGTCATTTCATTTTTCTATAACCTCAGTCCCCAATTAATCACAACGTCACATAATTCTTTTTCTTTTTCACTGTGCACTCACGTTTCATTAAAATAACAAAAACCAAAAAGTAGGAAATAATAACGAATGAACGAACGACCGGTAATTTCCTCGCAAATCCGGTATTCTCGTCATTTTTTTCAGCATTGCAAACTTATTAGGTAAAGAATCCAAATTGCCGTTGAATATTTTTACGAGAGAAAAGAAGTAATAATTAGGTAATAACAATGACAACAATTTTCAATAAACACAATAAATTTAATGATAATAGATAATAAGAGTAATTTGGTCTCAAGTCATGTATTTTATCGCCTCATAGGTGCCGATTGTATTTTTTTTTCTAAATTTTTACTAGAAATATCAAAGAAAAAAAACAACGAGGGCGCGAAGAATTGCAAGGAAAATTCTGATCGTTACCAAATTAAAGAAAACCTAATCGAAAAAGTGGAGTAGCTATCCTCATTTTTTTGTATAATCCTTTGTATAAATCTATACACTATCACGTCAACGCGAGATTCGTCCGGATGTCATGTCTTCCCTTTCTTCAAATTTCTCTGATTATTTTTCTCTGTTCTTGTCCTTTATCATGAGCAGAGTTTGCCACACGATCGGATTTGTTTAACTTCATTAATCTAAAGGAGAATTGAACATGGAAAAAACGAAGAAAAATCAGGGTATTATATACTTGACGACGCACGACGCAGTATGCTCACTTAACTTACTACTTTTATCTGGTATAGTATTTACAATCCATATTTACTTATGTTACATCACCCGGTGAATTCCACCCGACCACACTCCCTTGCGGTATACGGTTTGCCTACGAGCGTCCCTCTCTGTGTGTGTACTTTTTTTACTCATTTTTTCCGTATATTTTGGATTTTTACTGGTCATATATGTGTACGTAAATATCTCTTCAATATATATATATATATATATATGTATATTGCAAATCGTGTGTTTTGTAGTTATATACGTTTCCGACTGCCCATCCCCGAATGTGTCATGTCCTCCTCTGCGACCTCTCTGTGACTCGAAAATGAAAAACAAAGAAAATCACCTATTTTATCCTTGAAGCTCAATATTTATTATTTTATATTTTTCGTATTTCAATATTTCTCGATTATTTCATACTGCCAAACAACTATGTGGCAACGGTGAAGGTTTTTTTGTTGGTTCTGAAAATCGTACTCACTCTCATTAGGTCGAGCGAGCCAACTTCTTGATGGCATAAAAGTTTTCTTTTTAAAAATTTCTTTACTATATGGCTAGATTTGAAGTTGTCCATCATCAACCCAGTAGACAGGAGATTTTCCTTTCGATGAAGTTAATGATTACGGGCTGTGAAAAGAGGGTCGAGAGGTACTGGACAACACACACACGGTTTACATGATCGTCTTTGAGAAAAAACGGAAAAGAAAATTACACGACACTTGTCCATTTCTGTGAGCTGGAGTTGAGAATGAAGAAAAAAAATATGATATTGTGTCCACATCCTCTCGATTTTGCACGACGGCTTTGAGAGTTACAATGACATTCCGACGGTGGATTTGTTATTTATTTATTTTTCTATTAATCAACTATAATCACGTAGAAAGCACTTCACTCAGAGAGACACGCATCACAGAAAACAAACAAACAACAATTTATCAACAATAACGTTGGGAACGACGATATTACAATATCATTTGTAAGGTCCGTTCAAATTATATTTTTACATCATATCTTCTTTTTCTTTTGGAGTGTCCTTGCTATAGAACCTTATCGTGACTTTCACACTCCGTGCCATTCAAGTTGCATCGTTCTTTTCGTCTACGCAAAGTTTTAAAAAGTTTATCTTTTACGTCGTTTATACGATTATTATTTAAGTTTATTCACAGTGTTGTAAAAACTTTGCAGAATTTTTTAACTTTCGATCTTTTGATCATGACGGCCCTATCGTGTTTTTTAAAGTCAATAATCAATAAAGCCGGACACAAAAGAAACACTTGCGTCGGCCTCCCCGGTGCTCCGGTTAAGGCCTCGTTATCACCCTCGTATCGAAAATAACCCTTTTTTCAAAATATCAACTCATTATTAATTGTCATCCAGTTCGTCATTATCCAACTGACTCGCTATGAACTGTATGTGTTTCTCAAGCTGTTGGTTCTGATGACGATGGTACTGCCACTGCAGCTACGAAGCACCATATCCAGTGGTCCGTGCCTGGAGGTAGTGATGATAAAAGGGTGGTAATCCATCAGGACTTGTTGTTGAATTCGATTGCGAGGTTATGGCGAGGCCCAGCGGGGGAGGCCCCGGCGAACGCTAGTGAGCCGCAAGCGAATGTGCTGTTAAACCCTGAGGGCTCAACATTGGCGGACTATGACTATGTCCCATTGGTGATCCATGGAGATGATCCTGCGGATGATAGCCCTGATGTAATCCTTGTCCCTGATGGCCAGGTGGCATACCGTCCATCATACCGTCGCCAAGTGTATTTGGTGGTGTCATGCGTTTCTCCTTTTGCCGACGGTTACAAAACCACACCCTGACAACTTCTTTTTCTAATTGTAAACTATCAGCCAGTGATGTTATTTCCTGGGCCGATGGCTTCGGTTGTTTATGAAAATGTTGCTCTAGTGCACCCTTAACTGACACTTCAATTGACGTTCGCTTTTTTCTTTTTCTACCTTGCGCCGCTATTTTATCGATACTCGTTGGTGAACCTGTTGTCGAGTCTGCTTCTTCGAGCCATTTTTGTAGAAGGGGTTTCAATTTACACATATTTTTGAAGCTCAATTGTAACGCCTCAAATCTGCATATCGTCGTTTGTGAAAAGACATTGCCATAAAGTGTACCAAGTGCAAGGCCAACATCCGCCTGGGTGAAACCCAACTTAATACGTCGTTGTTTGAATTGTTTCGCGAACGCTTCGAGATCATCCGACGTAGGTGTATCTTCTTCGCCAGCACTATGATCTCTATCTAGTGGATGACCAGCATGGAGTGGATGTCCAGTCGGTGGACTGTGATTATGAGCATCTCTGAGATGATGCGGTAGGCCAGTTTGATGATTGTGAAGTTGATGAGGATGCTGATGTGGATGCTGATGTAGCATACCATTCATTGCTGCGTGATACTGTTGTAGTGTCGTAGGTGATGCGGCTCCACCACTTGGATTGTAGTGAGCCGACGGTACAACTGGAGCATGCCATGAATGTGGTGATGCCATGCCAGGTGATTGATGTGGACCCCGGTGATGCATACCCTGGACAGATTCAGTTGCCGTCGCAGCGGCTGCCAATGGTTTAACATCCAGGCTCGAATTACCCTGAGCGTGTGGATGATGATGCGGATGATGAGTCGTATGATGCATCCCCATTGATGCTGCCCATGGGTCGCTTCCTGGTTGAAGGCTAACCCAGGGATTTGTCGTTGGTAAACTCGTTGGGTGGGACAGGCCATTTGGCGAAGGTGACGATGACACTTGGTGATGATGATGATGATGATGGTGATGCTGTGGTGCTGGCATGTACTTCATCTCACCAGCGTCAGCGGCGCTGCGGGGCGAACCCGATGAGTAGCCCCCTACAGCGATGTTCATACCGATAGCTGTACCCGAACCACCGTCCAGGTCGGCTGACACTGCGCTACTAACCGGCATGTACGTTGTAGCTGCCATCTACTCCCTCACCAGTTAATCGTAACCGCACCACTTGCTGGTTGCGGTTCTCCACTCCCTTGCCAAAAACAAACTATTTTATTATTTTCTTTGCTGATGACAGTTGCACTACTTTTATTCAGTTCACTTATAATCACTGGAGTTGTCAGTACTCTAAGTATGTCAGGTTGCCCGGGCAACTTGTACCTCAAATCAAATCCACTGATCCTGTGCTCACTTTTATATGGGACTATGCAATAGTGATTAGACACGATGAACAGTTTAGATTTTTTGTAGTCGTTTTGATAAATGGAAATTGAAAAATCAAGCTTCTGTAATCTTAACAACCTCCGTTTGAGCTATGCCTTTCACATAAATATAAAGTCTCTTTTCATGTGAAAAGTTTAAAGTTTTTCAACTCTCATTCCCTACCAATGTTCGGCGGCAGGCTCCACGTTGTCGCTGTTTTCGCTACATTCCTATCTACATGCTTCTCCATTTCGGGTCGAAAAATTTAAAACAACAATACAAACACAAACTCACTGTTTTTTGAACACGTAGTTCACTGTAAAACGGAAAATTTAGAAAAAAAAAAATTATTTGTTATCGACGTACTCCCTCTGCGCACAATCACCCAGGTATTTTTATTTTGGATTGTCCACTTTCCCACATGATTCACGAATTTTTCTTAAACCGATGAACAGAAATTCCTTGAAAATCCTCTTTTCAAAAACAAATTATTCGACATATGGTTTAAAATTCACTATGAAATTGTCCATCTCGGCTTGAGCACAACACGACTTCGCGTACGTCAGAACACGAGACTGATCAATGAATACTCAACTGAACTCCGTTGAATCACTTGGTTTTAAATTCGTGAGTGGTAATTATTCCAAACACCATAATTGTAGAGAAAAAAAAACTCCCGGTTACACACCAACTTCAGTACGTCAAATTATTTGTTAACTATATGTCCTTATGTGGGGTTCACAATAACCCGAATAAGTGAGACGAAATATAATTTCGTACTTTTTAGAGTAAAAAGAAAATATACGGATAAGAGAAAAGATTTGGCTGCCTCTCATGCGTTATGCATGTTGTAGCTGAGAGCGACTGACTGCCTCGCCTCGCAGTTCGCCCGAGGTTCCCGACGGTCACCCGAGCTCCCCGAGAGATCAACATGCGCGCGACCCGCAGCTCCATTCCCCCACTCTAGCACTAGTCCCTGGCTATTGGTTTGAGTAGCAAGGTGGCCGTCGGTACTACGTCACGATTGGGCGGCGCCACCAATCTAGCTCCGCCTGTCCTACGGATATGAAGTTCAGGTTTGTGAGTGGAAACGGGACCCTCTACCCCGGTAACTTCCACTCTTACCCCTCACGCGCTTCTCTATTAAGCCCCAGCCGAGAAAACCATATCGAAATCACAGAACCTCTGTTGTTTCCCTTTTATTATTCCAAATTGTTGCTTTTATTTCCATTTTAATTACATTATTATATAAACATTTTTTTCATTAATTATTATTGTTAAAAAAGTTATTTCTTTATCAGCTATCTCAGCGCTGCTTCATTGCATTGCGATTTTTCATGAAAATCCCTTGTGAATATGCAAGTTATATTGCTGAACAAATTGAACAGCCATGAATACTGGAAAATAGATGAACAACTACTAATTACAGGCATTGGAAAAAGGTCTAATGAAATGTAGAAAACGATTTTGATATTTTTTCGAGTAAAGTCTTTTGTTTTGTTACAATGGTATTATAGAATGTAGAGGGAGTTGCTGCTAAAGACGGTCGCACCACCATGTACAAATTTTAGAAGGATAGTGGAGTGTGCCTGATATGTGCAACAGGTGAAGAGGTTAGGTAGAGGACATCGTTAGGAATACCTTTAGTCTGGGGTTGCGCGAGTCACTGATTTAATCGTAAAACCATATTGAACTATTTCAATTAAAATTTACAGTACCTGTGCATGTAAATCATTGTATTTCAATCGTACAATTCATGAAAAAACATACTTTGACATCAATGATGAGTTGATGCTAAAAATTATGGCGAGTGTTATAAATAATAATAATAATTAATAATCTTCAAAGATTACTGATGCAACAGGTTGTCTGCATGGTTACCCCTGTGATTAATTATTCATATAGGTGATTTCGATTCAAATGCCTGAACATTTGTCAGATAATGATGGTAATAAAAATGCCCAGTTGGCTTTTAGCACATTTAAATGAGAAGAGCCACAGGTAGGCATTGTAATAGAGCCCCTTCTTTTCATATATACGAACCACAGTGTTCATGCACTTTGCGGAGTTTTCCCTCTGTTGCCAAATCGCACTCAATAAATCAGCTTGAACAAGAATATATAAAACATTTAACCAGCTTTCAATGATAATAATGCTTTCTAGTCCTTATATCTGAAGTAATTGGGTCTAATGAAATAGATATACTCTGCATTGGTTTTATTCGAATGGTGAAAAAAAAAAGAATAATTGGTATTTCATACAGAGATAAATAAAAGGATACGTTTGTGCATGGAAATTTATGCTCGTACTTGTAATGTATCACGCTAACATATATACGCCGTGTTTGGGTGGCGCTATGCCCAGAGGGATGGAATATGCATACGTGTTCGTCAGGGGACAGAGAGAAAAAGAGAGAGATTGAAGGAGAGGGAGGATAGAAAATTTTACGACTCCTTTTGCCTGAAAGAATTATTCTTTACATTTGATGTTGGTGTTTCTATAATACTTTCCTGTTTCATTTACACATCTTGCATTAACAGTTGCAAAAATAATGTGACAGTTTTTTAATAGTTAATACCAATACGTCCACTTCTCCCTTCCCAACTTCCAGCTACTGAATATTAGAAAAAAACACGCAAACCAGCATTCTGAAAGGGCAAAAAACTACATTTTAGTGTCAAGTTAACGAGCACGTACAATCAAACAGACATTCGCGTACATCGATCAGGTGGCAGCTCTCCCGTATACATGTAACGTAATATCTCTAATTTGATTTTCACATATAACTTTTGTAATTCTATAAAAATGGAATTCAGAAATGCGTAAAATAGGTGCTTTACAGCTGAGAAGCAATTTTGAATATCTGTTTCAAACACAAAACTATGAGTATACTGCCGCTAATAATATGAAATGTTGGAGGAATTCTAAAGTATCCGGAATGTTTAGTTATATAATTTCTATAGCGCCGCACCTTCACTCCTTCATCTCTGAGCAGAGTCGATGGACCCTTCGCTTTGGAATGCTCTTGGTTACATCGTTAAGGTTTATTTGATTTTGGGTCGAATGCGATAAAAATCATTTGCTTTTCATTTTTGACATTAGTTTTGTTCGACGTGACCCAACTCAACTTCCAGTGCAACTGGGCTACAACACCAGCTATGATATAGAAAAATCTCCCCGCGTACACTGCGTGAAAGAATTAATTTGCCACTTATGTTAAAATCGCTCTTAGATGCGTTAATATATTCAAATATTCTAATGGATTGTTGCTTTCTTAATGAAAAAAAGCTGTATCTGTTGATCGGCAATTGTATAGATAGTAGGTTTTTTCGCCAAATGTTTTATTGATGCATGTGATATCCGACTCAACGGAGGGAGTTTTCCTCGTTTCTTACAATGTTATGGCGTCTGAATCCGTCGGACACTGAAACTTCGTGCTCTTCAGTGTTAAAGCAGATAAAATTTAATTTTATACTCTACTTCCAAATACTCCGAACTATAGGATACAACTTCGAAATGTCAGAGTTGATAGACTCGTAAAAGACTGTAAAAAAACTGAGTCAAACAATAATTTATGGGAGTATTTATTGATTAAGCATTAACTATGATAATTTAACTGACTTCGTGGATAGTAATAATGGGCATTCGAATATTTCAAGTCAAAATTCAATTGAATTCCGGGGGATTACTAGCCCTAGCTACTACCCGTGGTGGTACTTTTCCATTGTTATTTTCTTCTATTGTTGTTTTTTGTTTTTTGTTTAGATAAATATATTGTTATGATTGTTTACTCTTCTCTTTCATTTTACAGTAGCACAAAAAAAAAATTGCAGAAGGAACCATAGCACCTGATGCGCAGATGAATGCAACATTGCAACATTGGCGACTGAGTGGGGAGAAAGGAGAAATCAAAGTGGGGGATGTGTGAATCGAAATAGAGTGGGGATTGGCGGTGGGAGACAATCGTTTGCATGGAAAGGTGGGGATTTGGGTAATATTCAAGAATCACATCAGGTGGCAGCAGTGCGCGGTACGAGTTTGCTTGGATGTCAGTAGTTTTACCATTTCCAGGGGAATATAATTGACCAAGCTTCATGATACTTATTGACCGCATGCTGCCATCTGTGGGAATTCACTTGAACTCAGATCAATTTTCTTGTATGCGCCAGGATAGTGTAAATATAATATGAAAATATAACAATAATTTTTAAAAATCACAAGCATTTTTACTAGAGAGTTTTTGTGTTAAACAAAAAGATGACACTATCTGGAAAAATACATATCACGATCACTTCATGCGTACATGGGAAATATACCGACAGTGGAAAAAAAAGTACTTTCCGCCAGTACCAAAGTTTGTTTGAACAAAAGATGAATTTCATACTTGCCCGTAGTTCATATGTACTGGATATGTACTGGATATCAATTTTTGCTTCATAGTTTCTAAACACTTAGAGCAAGTCACAATTTCGCCTGGGAAAAGTGCCAAAAATATTGTAAAACAAAATTTTCAGCTCTCAAAAAAAAAATTTAACATTTCAACTACTTCAATCAGTTTTCCGGGAATATTTCAAAATCTAAGAGAGATAGCGGATTTTGCTAAAGACCTTTTAATTGTGACAGACAAAACAAATGCTCTTTCAACATCTCACTTTTAAAATGACTTCATATTATATCATCGGTTCATTTATTAAGCAATTGAATGTGTCAAATAACATATGCATGAAATTTTTATTTAATTTAAAAATTACATGCTCCGTTACTGCCATAAAGTTTAGGCGATATTGAAATTTTTCAATTATCTCTCACAATTTTTGTACGTGCTCTCATTTTTTTAAAGTCAAAATGCAAACAAATTTCAATCAATTGACATGCGTTTTATTTCTCCATTTGATTACCGAAATGAACACATCGCATTGTGTGATTTGCGAATCTTACTTCTACTAAGAAGGGATAAAACTTCTAACTATACCCGGGTAAAAATATATCTTTGTCTTTGGAAGCTCTTTCAATTAATCTTTGGAAGATTCTTCAAAAGATTATGTCAAATAACTGTTTGGACCACCAAAAAGATCTTTCGAAAACTATAAGATGATCGTGCGGGACCAAAATCTTCGTCTTTTGCAGTCTCTCTGGGCAATCACTTACAGGTACCTATAGGTACTGAAGTATTTTGCAGATCAAAAAGTTAAAGAAATGTAATTTTCACTGAACGCTCCTTTTCTGAACTTAATAAATTCCACTTCACTCAATACCACCGTTCTTGGACCTAAATAAGCAATAAATACAAATTAAAAATTTTCTATCAGAATGGGATTTGAACCTACACGGAGATAAAAATATCCCAAAAATTAGTGTACCTTCTCACCAACGCATGGGACGCCTTGAATGGAGCTCAAAAAAATAGAGAACACTCGCCACCTATTGGTGTCCG
>JAPYZM010001813.1:0-23219 GCA_030522845.1 Psyttalia concolor
CTGAATGGAGAGGATCATTTCATTGTGGGATAGTTTGAGATTTTTTTTGGGGTTCTGGATGGATTTTTTTGTCGTCTTGGAGAAAAAATCGTGGCGGGTTTGCGGAATTTTGATGATGGGTGGGGGCAGTTGGAGGTAAAGCTCGAATCTCGTATTCTAGATAATAATTATGCAGGATTGAATTACTGTTGTCAACCTGACAATCGTTTCGGGTTTCATTCCACGAATGCTTGTGGGACGATAATTGGAGAATTTTTAATTAATACGACGCGGGTGTGGAGAGTAATCGGAATTTGAGGAATTGGAATGACGGTGGAGTGTGAAATGCTTGAATTAGGTCTTAATTAATTTATTAAAGGGTTACAAGGACGCAAGGTTGCTGTGACGTCGTGTTTTGATGGACAATTTGTGCGGGAGCGCCAGACGAATAGTGGATTAATGGGGTCACAAATATCCGAACTTGAGGGGAATTTTAGGCTCGATTAATGCTGTAGGATTGTCGGAGTGAAATCCTCATCATCCGAGGCATTATCAGTTTGACCTAATTTCCAGAGAGATCGACAGTATCGCATCGAGAGCCAACAAAATTTCTCGATAAAAAAATGCTGAAAAAATTAAGTTAAGCAAGTGTATTGACGTTCATTAATTAATTAATTATTAATTAACTAATTAATTCGTTAATTGTGATGGGTTGCGTTGTACGACAATTACCAATTTTGAATATTTTAATTGAATCCACATGTCAACGTCCTCTAAAGTTCTATTGAAAGGGGAAAGGTTAACTCTTGTGGCTCGCTGCCTGGCTTCGAAATTTCTTCTCCTCTTATTTCACTCGTTTATTACCCTAAAACCCCCGAAAACCCCCTTCGGCACGCCTGGCTCAGGGACGAAAGCTGATCGATCGCTTTTTCCCTCCTTCGAGTGCCACCATCCGTTCTAGACTTGCGCTTCAAACATTTTCTCACGAGTTGAGCTGCCGAGATATTCGAGGCTGATTAATGCACCCCCGAAATCACTCAAGCGTAATTGCCCTCAAATTCCCGTTAATTATTTATGAATTTCGCCTGGATTCTACATTTTTTACTTCACCATTTCATGTGTTAAAAAAGGATTCGAAATTTTTTTCATTTTGTTTTCTTTTTTTTTCTCACTTTCGAATGTTGATAATGGCTTTGTTTTCTTTCGTAGGGCCAGTTCTTCAATTACTGAAGACTGAATGAATGAGTATATTTGTTTGTTTTCTGAGTCAGCTGTGAAGCAAAAGGGATACATGAAATGGAGTTGAGAATAAAGAAAATTACGGGCCTCGGGTAATGAAGGTTAGGCCCCTACGTGTCTCGGAAGTGGTTGGCTTGGTCGCGTGCCATTACCCCCACTTCTATTTTCTCGACGCCATGCCCCAGCGCAAAATTTTGAACTGTTCGATGAGATCTTGTGTTTACTTTAGTTGCAGTTGGTTTAGGATAAACAAACCGTATGGTAATATATGAATGTACATACTGAATGTCAAACACACTCAGTGAGTGTAGAATTAATCAAACAATTTGGGGAGTATTTGACATCGTTCTATAACTTCATTTTCTTGTTTATTATTTAATGCAGTTCTCCGTAATTTTTTTTGCAATATCCGCAATGAAAATTGTTTTTGGAAATTAATTGAGTTTAGAATAAATACAGAGAATTTTTTCAGTAGAAATTGCCGTTCCATTTGATTGTTGGAACGTCTTTTAAGGAATATTATTTCGTTTCGAGGAAAAATATAATTTTTTCTTTCATTTAATAACCTGCTGTCTTTTGATAAATTATTGCCAAAAGACGAATTAACGAGTTGAATGGAAATTCCGTTATGAATTAGATATTCTTGAGAGGAATCAAAGAAGAACGAAAAATTGCCTCATACTGTATACTCCAGAATACTAGATATAAACTTCTTGAAAATTATAGCAATTTATGGAGAGTTTTATGATCTATGTGTTGAGAAAATCAAAGTGTCTGATTGTGTTTTTGTTTTTCCTTGCGACTCCGAACTTATTCCACATGCTTCGATTTTTTCTTTAGTCTTTTGATACTCTTCGTAATTGACAGATTTACTTTTTCAATTGACTGAACTAAATACATTTTGTTGATAGTTATCTTTGAATATTTCTGAATTGATTTAAAATCACAACACTATGGAAACAGTTTAGAACATCGTCGAGTTGCCAATTGTCCGTTTACTTAATTTTCCAGGAATATTACAGTTTCAGATTTCTGGTAAAAGATTTGATCCCTTCGAGTCGACCTTAAGTTAGTTATTGCTTAATATTACTCGAGTTATTGCTTAATATTTCAGAAAATCGCGAAAATCAGAAAAAAAATTGAGTATAGAACGTAAAAATGTTTTTTTCACGAGAGATTTTAAGAACATCAATATTACTCTAGATTATATGCTTTTAGAGTAAAAAGTTCAGAATTGCCTCGGAAAGATAATTTTTTAGATAAAATTGTACCTAGTAACTAAGAAATTTTTTTTTTAATTAAAAAAATGTAATCATCATAGTTTTGGGAAGAAGAATAAACAAATTTCCTTTTATACATAGAATTTCATAGAAATTATTCCTAAATCGATAAAATTTAGGACAAACTTGCCTTTAGACTCCTGACAAGTCAACGATATCGATTTTACTCCACTTTTTCTAATGTCATTTTTTAAGTGTAAAAGCCCTTCGCGATTATACGATCACTCCCTTTCTTTTGACTTCGCCTAAAATAAGACGATTGTTTTTTTTTTGGAATTTTTTGACGCTTTGAACTATCAATTCCATTATTTAACAATTCTTAGCAGGTAGCGATTGAAAATATCAAGAGAAAAATGGAGGAATCTCCTCAAGGTACTTAAAAATAAAAATCCCATAAACCCCCAAAACTCCGTAATATCAACATTATCATAATTTATTTTATTCTGATTGAATGTAAAAATTAAAAAAGAATAAGTTGGAGTTCTTTAAAAACTCCCATGAATCGTTTAAAAACTCTGGAAATGTACATTTTCATAGGGAATTATCAGAATTCGAAGACACATAGCTTTTACAATTTCATTGCCATGAATATAATTAATTTTTATTTCTCCATGAATACGGAAGAAATATCTTCCTTTAAAAATTTTTCCATTATCCTGATATTGCTTTATAAATATCAGATTAATTGGCGAGATCTCATCAAAATTTTTTTATTGGAACAATTGGCATGACTATAAAATATTCATCATCAACGTATAATATTCCTCACACTTGGGCTAATTCATGCTGTGTTTTGAGAATGTGCAACAATAAGAGAAATAAATTCAACAAATAGGGCATTCTGCGTTCCATCCCACTGATTTTACTACTATTTTCTCATCGTAAACAAAAACATTGTGAAACTGCGGTAAAAACAAGGGCATGAAAGACCAGACGGTACTTCCTGGGCCATTATCAAGGCCCAGCGAACCTATAACAGATAAACCATTACTTTTAATCCACTAGTCAAGTGGCATCCCATAACGCGTTAAATTTCACACAATAAATTATGCATTTATCTCGAAAACGAGTAACTTCAGGAGAAAATGTGAAAAGACGTTTTTTATAGGCGAGATAAAATTCAGTAAAAAATGTCTTGTGGCATTTTCCCCCCACAACGTTTCTCTCCGAGTTAAATTACTATTCAAAAAAATGTGCACGATCTTTTATTCACGTTTTACCACTTCTCTACTGCATTCAAAGTACTAATGAAATCTAAGTGTGTCTACTTCGTTTGATAATAGTAGAAAACGTTATCTGTACATATATAAAAATCATTTTTCAAGTATTTAAAGAGTGTTCCCGATAAACATAGAGTCACTCAACTCAAGTCCCTAGCGAATCATACAACCAGTCTCAATAATTTTTCCCCCCTCATTTTTTTGCCTCATTTTTATGTACTTCTGCATGATTTGAGAGATGTTTCGGTTGATGTCAGACGCGCCATGACCACAATAGGGCATTAAAAAATTTCATAGCGAATGTCAACGTTGGAGCTGTTTTTAACATTGATGTGCGCTGAGTGTTCAGTGAAAATATTTTTGTTAGTGCGCTGTGGTGCGGTCAATTATCCTTGGATTTTGTCTCGGACTCCTGCTGGCTGCCCTCATCCTCCTCGTCTGAGTAGTTTGTCGGTGCCTCGCCTGGTTTCAATAGTTTTCCTACGTAGTGATAGCGCTCTGGAAAATCAACAATTTTTTGCTTATCAACGTGTATTGAAAAATTAATTTCAGAATTTGCAAAACTCAACTCCTTACATCATTTATAATTTTGGTATCCATACTCTAATTTGGATTTTATAAATAATATTTTTTTGTGAAAATAAATTGGAATCTAGGTTTTTATGTGGATGGTAAGTCCAGTGTCTTTTAAGTACATATGGACGCCGAATGTGGTAGTAATAAATACTTTAAACTATATATTCAACTCATTAAAATATAAAATTGAATTGTTAGATTATAATTTTCAATTATCTGCAACATGTTCTCAATTTTTTTGAATGATCGGGAAACTAAAAATCCCGGAAATTGCTGGAAAAGTTCCGCGATTTTACGTTACGGAATTTTTAATGAATATTTCTCCCCGTATAGGTCTGTTAAGATCTGAAATGATGATCTTATAGTCTTAATTGTTAATTGCATATCAACTGGAATCATTATGGTAGATGATTTTTCTACCGTTTAAAATTCCATGAGCAGACATGAAAATACTTGCTCAACAGTACAATTCATTTATTGAGGTTTCAGTGATTACAAAAATTTGATATTCCTGTGTTCAATATGTCCTCCAATCTCTGCATGATAAGCTCTCTCAGGTGGACTTCCAGTAATTCCAGAAACATTGAATCCCTGATAAGAGAATAATTTTAACAAATTCTGGAGACTGAACTAACGGCGGATTGTTTGAATTTCAAATTTTTGGATGCTACCTTGAACGTTCAGTCATGCTCTTTGATCCCATAAATATGCAATTGGTTCTATTATAATTTTTCTATCTCTACTCTTTATCAAAATGCACTGAAACATTCTCAGATATTTCCCAGTATATCTCGAACATGCACTTCTCACAATGTGGAACTGACTTTGTTATGTAACTCCGTTATCGAGAGTTAATTGCGACTCTCGGTGTTATCAAATCTAATGACTCAACATTTTCTTCTGAGACGACTCTAGTGGCTGAAGGAAAAATAAAAATAACGCTTAAGACCGAGGATTTTACCTTTGAATTGCTCTTCCCACTCGAGGATTGAATTCATTTCTGTCGTGTTGAGATCACTCAAGTCATCGTACTCATCTGTACCCGGGACAACTGAGAATGTTGCAAGTCCTCTGCTGGCATCTCGTCCACCGAAGGCTGCGTAAGGTCCATCTGCACATAATTATCCGTCAGGAAGTGTTCAATAAAAATTGAAGCGCAATTTCGCAATTCATAAGTAGACGATTGAACTTTGCCTGTTAAATGATAAACTGATAAATCATCATCGAAGGCATGAGGATTGTGATGTGACAATCAATTTGTGGGCCCGTAGGAGTGAAAAAGGATTCGGCAATTTATTGGGCCAGCTGTTACAATCTCATGCCTACGCGATTATTTTTATGCTCCAAAGCGCAAGGCATGCCGATGATATCATCGTTGATGGTAAATTGCCTCGCGAAAAAACCGACGGAATACGAAAGAAGTCAATCATGTCTATTGTTGGGACACGAGCCTCTCCTCATTCAGCCCAAAAATCTCGAATTTCAGTTGCGGAAATGATTTTGTTCGAGGTTATTCTATTCAATTATTTATCTGTGCTTGTGTCTTTGTGTGTATTGCTGACATTTATAAATTGTTTATCTAAAAAATTCTGAATATCCAGCTACAATGGAAATGAAAATGGTAAAAGACAATAGAAAAAATGAAACCTTCAATTGAATTAATTATTCTGTTATGCATTGGTTCTTCTCGACTATTCATTTTCGTATTACTGAAATTTTCAGATTCTTTGTACAAAAAATCTCGATATCAAATTATAGTGAAGAGAAAAACTGGAAATGATACTGGAGAGTAACAATAAAAAAATACACTCCCGTATTGTTCCTCACCTCTACTCCTTTATGTTTTTTTTATTCTACAGGGCACAAACCTCTCGACGAAATCGACCGCAGCGTTAAACTATTCATCTATTCTACATTATCATTTATCTGTTGTTCGCATGGATCTTTGTTGAATTTTCGCTTATCATTTAAAAAAAAATAGTCCTCAATTTATTCAACCTGAAAATAGAAACTATCGCAGACTGTAAAGACATGTCATTGTTTAAAAATAAAAAATTAAATAAACTACTTTTATGACTGAACTGCTGGTCAATTTTCTATCTATAAAAAACCCTAATTGAAGTAAAAAAAATAAATAAAATTACAAGCAACGGTAAAAGTAAACAATTTTTTGGGGCTCTGTCATCTAACCTATCCAATTATTTTTCTAACTATTATTAAAAAGTTCTGCCTTCCTCACCTGAGCAAACTCATCTACTAACTTCTATCACGTCATAACTGAAATTCTTGCCTAAGAATTCCAGCCACGGCGGAAATAAAATCTGTGGACGTGACCGAGGAGCAATAGTTCTTCGAGAATCCGAAAAAATGAAACGGCTTCTTTACTTATTTATTTACTCCGTTCGAACATCCATCCACTTATTAACAAAAATAATATCAAGTGTCAGCCTTGAAAATTTTAATGCACGAAATCCCGAGAGAAGTGTATGAATAAAATATAAACGTTTAGACGATACTGGACAATACATCCTCAATAAAAGAAAAAAAAACATAAATACCTAGTGCAATGAACGATGTATCTCTTAATTAGTAACAATATTAGGTCTCTCGTCTAAGAGATGTCAGTTCTTCCCCCAAAAATTCGATATTAATTAATAAATTTAATTCTATCGAGGCCAGGCAGCTTACAGAAAAAACCGTAAACAACTAGTGACGTACTTCATTTATCTCTCTATTACCAAAAATATTAACCTCCTCGCCACAGAACTGGAAATGTCAGTTTGAAACAAAAAATTAATAGGAATTGTTGAGTAAAAAAGATCAACAACCCTTTCAACCCCCGATTTATAGGGCCATCATAAAAAATGTTGCCCTCCCACCTCGAAAAACTTCGAATTGTAGCCTCTAAAAATTGAAACCTGGGACCATTCATCGACACAAACAATTACAACTCAAACCTAAAAACCTGAACAACTCGTTCGATCACCCATTGATCGACAAGGTCATCCTGTGACGCAGATGATTCTACCTTAGTAATTTATACCAATCGCATGACCAAGCATACATCCACCGATTGGACTAAAAAATTCCTCGGATCGTCAATAATTTCATGCCACCAACTGTGAGACTCATCGAATTGACTTATGCCAAATTGCCTACAATTGTCGTTATCATCCCCAAAAGTGTAAATATCACTTTGCCAAGTGTGTTATCACAATCCCAACATTCGAGATAACTTTGACACGTCTGCTCAGAGGTATGAGCGAAAAAAAAATAATAAATACTTGATTTAAAAAAAATGGAGACTGAATGATAGCTCACCTGGTCCGTAGAATCTGCTGCCCCTCGTGACATCGTAGACACTCCCATTGACAGCCACAAGGATTCTCCCATCGGGTCCCTTCCCATCATATTTTTTCATCTCCTCAACAGTGAAATCACGTCTGATCCTCGGCAATTCTTTGTACTGAACTGCCGGTGCTTCATCTTTCGTTTTACTCTTGAATATCTTGTAAACAAGAAATGCTATTACACCCACGAGAGTCAGGTTAATGGGACTTTTGATAATTTCAGAGATAAAACCCGCCAGGAATGACTCGTCCTGGGAGCTCGTGGAGGATTCCGATGAGCCGGAAGCCGGCGAGCTAGCACGTTCGGCCATCTTGACCACTGATTCGGAGATACAGTTCAATTTCGCGTTCCACACTTGACTATTTTTTTTTTCAACAGCGAAATTAAAACGAGATTGAAAATAGAGGGATTGGATTGGGATTTGGAGTAGCTGACCAAATGCGTCGCACCCAATTATACACGAGAGTATCACGCAAGACTCCGGCAGAGACGTGCCGTTGGCGACGAGTAGAGTCGAGGGGCGAGGGAGGGGGAACGGTCGTTTACTAAACAACGCCACCAAACGGTGGTGGCTGGGTACTACAGGTGCAGCGGCAACGCAGCTTGGATGATGCCTGGACAACGCCACCAAATGATGATCGTTGAGTAGTGCAGGTGTGGCGGCAACGCAGCTTGAGCTGATGACTAGACTACTTGTTGCACGCTCGTTGGTAAAGCTACTGAAGTGGGCCTGACTCGGATATCATTGGAGTGCTCCAGGACCAGAGCACGAAATAGACAATGTGACATTGCTGATATCCGCCATTATTCCCTCTCGGGTTCCAACTGTCTTCTACTCTCCTGTTCACGGATTTACGTTTTTCGAGTGCTGCCTGAGTTGGAGTATGAATCGCAGAGCATACCTCACTTCTACATAAATAAGAAATAGTATATTTCGTAACAAGTGAAAAAAAATGGTTTTTTGTGAGTGGGAGGTTTATAGCACGAGCCGAAGGCGAGTCAAAGACCACTTTTTTCACGTGTTACGAACAATATTTTTCATCTCAATGTGTCGGAAAAGCACTTTTCAGTCACTCGACGTGAAGCAGACCGTGACTCAAAAGTTACTTTTCCGACACTCTCTGCTTTGCGTCGAGGGACTGAAAAGTGCTTTTCCAACACATTGAGATGAAAACTATTGTTCGTAACACGTGAAAAAAGTGGTACTTGACTCGTGATATAAACCTCCCACTCGCCAAAAACCATTTTTTTTTTTCACTTGTTACGAAATATACTATTTTGACACACTGTGCGTAAAGTGAATTTTACGCACACTTTGCGCGCAGCAACTCCCACTTCGCACACTTCTGGTCAAAAAACAGGGGTCGATACTCGCGGGAATAGTGTTTTTAGACTCTGAGGATTATATTACTCGCGTTTGACTCGTGTTACAAACCTCCCACGAGTCGAAAAGCCCTTTCCCGTACTCGTATCGAAATATACTATATTCATTGAGGGAAATCACTTTAGCTCAAGATTTCATCCTCCAGTAGCTGTTGAAAAACTGTTGGTAAAGTTTCAATAGATTTCCCGTTGGAAATTCCTCAGTAATGGTCATATAATATTATCGTAATCGCTTCGAAATTATTTAAGTCATTATGATAATTCATTCAACGGTACAGTATCCCCGAGTCATGCTGATACTGCGATTGCCGTCTAGACCACGCGGTCTAAACGCTCAAGATATGATTTGCGACCGATAAATGTCTTACAACTTTGGATGGTACGAGGCTCTGAATATTTCAAATAAAGTTAATGGTGGGCATCCTGATAAGACAGTAATAGAGTCCTCTTTACATGATATTGTGTGCGGAGGAAAAAGTGGGCACCACTCTCGCCAATTGAAGTATTCTCAAATTCTCACGATTTGTGGCAATTAAATTATTCCAAAATTCATTGAGTGAATTCTGAGATCTTACAAAGAATTACAAAGACGCACGAATCAATTTCTAGCTCTATTTTGTTTTATGAATATAAAAAATTATTGATAACTGTAGAGAATTTTGCGAAATCTTGATTAGACTTTGTCCTTGGAATTTAAAACTTGTTCTTTTTGTAAAAATTTAACTACTGTTTTTGTTTGTCAAAGAAAATATGCGGACAATTTTATTATTCGTATTTTCACGATTTTCGTTAGAACTTTCTGATAATTGGTTTTATAAATAATGTCAAAGTGGATTGCAATAATGCAATTTTAGTTCTTTTATTTGTACATTTTCTACAGATAAATCTCCACTTATGCCATACTCATTTATTTATCATTGTCAAATGATATATACAAATCAATCGTAAATCAAGGAGATATTAAATTAAGGCACGTTAATTGAATTAAGGCAATGGCTTGTACTTTGCGTTTAATATACTGACAGTGAGAAAATATCGAATGATTTAATACAAAAAATAATAATACGAGGAAGGGGAGATCAGGGTAAACTGGGCGTCTGAACCATAAAAAATCTTGATAATAGCATAAAATGAATTCCATTTTCTTCCACATTTTCCACTGTTCTCTGTCTTCATTACAATAATTACGAGACCATTAGGAAAATTAAATAAAATAGAATAAAAAATTAAAAGATTCATTCTCAATACAATTAAATTGTATTTCTTAACTTGGATTCCTCCTATGAGTACGAGTCTTGGAAATCATAATTATATAATAAAAAATTAGACATAAGGAAAGTCTCAATTACGCACTTTGGGACCAAACTGGAATATATACAATCCTAATGCTGTGACTTACATTATGTAACTGTTTTGTACGGTGTACTAAAATATAGGCATTCTCAACGTGGACGGATTGTTTGACTTTTTACTCTCATAAAGTGGCTATCTTCAAAAAATACGAAGACTGTTTTTTTTACCTAGATATGAGCTCTACTCTTGTCGTCTTGGAGATCAAGGTAAGGACGGATATTTACGTTTTGGGGAACCATCTTTGGATCCACTTTCTCATTGCACATTGGACAAGTCTCTTCGGTCTCGACAATTCTGAAACAGACAGATTTGGTGTAAAATATTGGAAGAAATTGGGGATGTGTATCCATCTCTCAAAAATAAAATTTTTCATAAAAGCAAAAACAAGCTCAGGAATAAAATCTTTAATTGCAATGTTTTGGGCTAATGAAGGAATAAATGGAATAAATATTTTCTGTTTGCCCAGGCTCTGTTGAAATTCATTTTGTAATTTTGTAGAAGTAAAATGCAACGAAAAAAATTCCATGCCAACAAAATATAAGCCGAACCATTTGAATCCCGAGACTCGACTTTCCTAGACAAGAATTCGATATCACAAAACGCAATAGACACTTCGTCACCCATGAAATGTTTGGTTGACCTACAATTTCGAGTTGAAATTATGAGTAGTACCCTCTCTAAATGATCTTCACAAGACGATTCTTAAATTAAATTTGAAATTTGAGAAAATTGGATCCACACCCTGAACTACATTCATTATCAATGAAGTTCCATACCTTAACAATTCACTCTTAATCGCTGGAAAATCACATTGAGGACAAACAGTGAAATCATTCTCCACCACGTGTCGACCCTGAAACAAGCAAAAGAATTAATTGTCCCTCGTTAAAATGATAGAAAACGAAAAAATTATAGAATTCAACAAAATTCTACGATGTTTCCTGATGTCATGGAATTAGTGCAGAACATTGCAAATTTGTACTGAAAACTGTTACGTAGAGAGAATTCCTGATTTGATTTTACACACTCCTTAAATTGAGATTTTTTCTATACAGTACATTTGACCAATTACCAGCTCATACATTGGCTTCCACATTTCGATTATTGTCAAAATTATCCGACTTATCAACTGGTATAGAATGAGCAGATCCATTAACTCTAAAATAATAGCAACCCAACAAATTTTTTCACAACCTACAAAATTTTACAATGAAACTTGTTCGTGTCTGACCTCCAATTCTTTATCGGGATCAATATCTCGATAAAAGCAGTTGAAAACTAGTTTAGAATTGAATTGAAATCTCCCAGACTTCTCCAACGACTTCACTACGATTTTCCATTAAATTGTGGCATACGTGATTCCTCAGACTTACCGTAGCTATGCAAAACGGAATAGTATTTTTACACTTATCACAATTGATATCCGTCTCAGGAATTCTATTCTTGCAGTAAGGACATGGCGTCAAAGGCTCATCCTCCACTTCGTGATCCCTGGTCTTTGGTGGTTTCCTAACTATGGCCTCAATTTTCTTACTGTACTTAGCATCCACCTGCATTCTATATTCTGGCCGCATGAGCATAGCGGCAAAATTGAAAGCAGCATGTTTGAGTCCAGCACGATGGCACTCTATGACAGTCGAAGTTAAAATTGGCACAATGTGCGATGGGAATTTCGATATATTATTGGCGACCCTGATGAGCATTCTGGCTCCCCTCAAGTGATCATTCCTCTTGACATGGAGTCTGACAAGAATATACGAGTGCAATAAACACAGATTATTCCTCATCTCCTGCGGTATATTAATACTATTCCTCTTGAGCTCCTGATACATCCCAAAAAGAACGTCATGAGCATTCCTATAATTCCCACTGATCTGCTCCTCATTAGCAATGATGACGGCTGTTTTAGCAGCCTCTCTGTACTGTTTCCTTGCCATGTAAAGTCGAAACAGGTACTTGGGGTCTTTCGGCAGTCCATCACCCCCAAGCAAGAAATCAATCAGCTGACTTGCCAATTTCTCATCCCTCGAAGAGGCAACAGTATCAATAGCCAACGAGAGCGCCTCATCATCATTGGCTGCCAGATGTGAGGCCTTCAGCAAATGTCTCAATGCTTTATGATACTCCTTGGCATAGAAATAATACTTTCCAGCGAGCAGACTATTCTTCTGGGACTCAAAGTGAATTGCCAAACTCCTAAAGTCCTCCAGCCTCACATTATCATCATCCAAAGTATTCACAAGAATCTCCCCATAAAGCTCCATCTTCCCATGCTGATTTGCCAATTGAAAAGCCTCATCATGACAATTAGACAGAATCAAAAATTTTATTGCTGAGTTATAATCATTCATTCTCTGGAAATACCTTGCAACCATCTTCGCTCCTTCGATGCTCTTGGTATGCTGGACAACTTCAACACTTCTCCCGGGATTGTTCAGATGTTCGAGGTTGATTCTGATGATATTGTCGTAGTCTTTGGCGGTTTCGTAAGCCCTCGCAGCCTCTTCGTATCTTCCCTCAGACTCCTTGGCTTTTGCATATTGAATATTGATCTTTGGTGATGATATTTGTGATAGCAACTGCCCGACTTTGATCCAGTTCTTCAATTTTATGTAAGCAGATGCTGCTTTGTCGAAGTACTCAGCTTTTTCGTAGAGGATAGCAGCCTCGTTGAACTGCTTCATAATCTCCAGAATCTCAGCGCACTCTTTTCGAAGATTCCGAGGACTGTCGGGATCCATGGCTATGCTGACACCTCTTCTAGAATCTCCACATCGAATTGATGTTCTTGCTATGCCTCCCAGGCACTGCATCCTGTGGCTCTGCTGACGGGGACTGGAAATTTTCTCACTGTCGGATAGCCCTCGCTCGTAATTTATCAGCGCTTTCGGATAGTTTCCAGTCAGTTCCAGCTGCTGTGCGTACTCCTTCGCGATCGAGGGGATCTCGTCTGGTTTCAGTTTCTGGGCTAGAGTGAGGGCTTGCTCCCACTGCATCAGGTCTCTCCTCAGGTAGAGGGCTTCGACAGGCTGAGAGGACTGGAGGAAGAACTTCTCTGCTTGATTGTAATCTTCCAGTAATGTGCACACGTGTCCTGATAGCAGTGGAAGCTCTTCGATATTCTCCAGTCTCTGCAGAGCCCAGACCATCGATATGTCCTCGATGTGACGATAGACTCTTGTCGCCATTTCAATTTCAAGATTAGCTAATGCACTCTTTCCCAATTGTAACCAGTAATCGGTGTCATTCAGCAGTTCGCAAGTGCTCCAAGCCTGGGGGAATCGTTTGCACTTGATCTGGTACTCTAGAATTTCAATTATTTTTCTGTTTTCAACGATGTTGCCAATGTCCTCGTGGGATGTCAATGTTATCTGGAGGAGTTTGCCTCCTGCCATTCCCAGGGTCACTTCACCTCCGTACATTAAGACTGGAATTGTTTCTGCTGGCAATTTTGTGGTGGATATTTTGACGACTTTCGTACCGTCGATGTGGTATTTGGTGTAGACGTAAGTTGTTATTGTCGTTCGGTTGAAGATCCCGAAGACAAATCTCTCGAAGACGTTCTGGTCCCAGATGACACCATCCATGCCGTCTGGGGGCTCGGGCACTTGACAGACGTTCTCGTTGACTGGGTCATAGACGTACGCGTCGTTCTTCTCGTCGATGAAGCACATTATGGTGCCGTTCGTGTCCAGAAATATCTGCTTGATTCCGGTGTTGTGGGAGAGCTCGGTGGAGTGGTTGAAAATCTGGGAGTTTGAAAGCGAATTTAATTTTTCGTGCTTTTAAATAACTTTAAACTTTTGATAGTTTAAATGATTATTGGCAATTGTGAGATGTTTAGGAATTTATCAGAAGAAGCTGTCGAAAATGGCTCAAAGTTCTCAATGTAGAAGTACACAAGTTTTTATTTAAAAAAAAAATGTGAAGATTAAAAGTGATGATATTTATTTCTAATTTTGCATGCATTGAGTAATTTTTTGTTTAAAAAAATGAATTCTCCTAGATGTTTGAATCGATTATTTATTTGAATTTGCACTCGTTCTCCTTATTTATATGATATTTTTATGTAATTTATATAAATTTTATGGTTGATATTTCTCTGAAGCATTCTTTTCGAAGTATTGGAGTTTTAAAAAACTGAAAAACTCAATAAGAATTTCTGACAAACCTCTAGATAAAAGTTGACAATCTTCCCCATATCAGTCCCAAAGACCAAAAAATCTGGGGACAAGGCGTGACACGTGATTTTCCCCTCAGTGGAGCCCGAGTCTGAAAATATTTTCGAGTCCTTCCCTTCTTTGATCAGGGCAGGATCTGTCTTGATGGTATGTAATTGTATTTTTCCGTCAAACAAAACCGACGCGTAAATTTCATTAAGTCGAATACTATCGACAGTGGCGAGATAGTCTCGTTCGAAGTGAATCGCTCTGTCAGTCTGTCCGGCAGATAAATTCCAGAATAAAGCACGATTATTCAAGGCGACAGCTGCATGCAGAGGGCCGATAGCGAGTATTGACGGTTCAATTATCGTATGAATTATCTGGGGATCTGGCTTGTCCTTATCCAACATGTACATGTGAACAATAACCTCCGTTAGACTCGATAGAATAGCTATTCTATTTCCACAGACACTGATTAATTTGGGAATCTCAGCCAGATAGATAAGGACGTTGCCACTGTGGGTGACAGCAGCCAGCATGGTTCCATCTGCTGACCACTCTAGACTGCTGACTCCTGCCTCTCCACTAACCACGATAACCTTTTCAGTAAATAATACTTTAATGAATACTTAAATAATTAGTACATTGCAATACTTCTAGATAACTATGATACGCATTAATTCATTTTTAATTATGACATTCTTTGAATAGATCAATACATATGTGGAGATTAAAATAATTTTCCTCTCTTGATAACTGAGAATTTGTTCATTTATCTAATTTGTTATAATCATGCTCCTTATTTATTCAATTAAAGTGAAGTAGAAATATTTTCGAATTCGGCCAGAAGAATATCTCAAACTATTTGTTGAATGTGAATGTGAATGTAAATAAATATAAATACTGTTATACTATAGTAAATAGTTGAGAAATTACCTTCTCAGTTTCTTCCAGATTCTGTAGACTGTGAATTTTTAATGTATTATCTCCACACGTGGCTACCTTCCCAGCAACTAGACTGAGGGAAATTCCATTCAACGAGTCCCTATGATTTTTTATCTGGAATAATTCTCGTCCGAGCTCTTTGATATGAGTCGATATGGCTATTAGATAGCCTGCCTCGAACCCTAGGAGGATGTAACCATCTCCGTACCACTTGTAGGTGACAATCGGTCCATAAAGCTTCTGGAATCCAAGATCCATGGGATTCTCAGGGTCCTTTATGTTGTAGAGAAAGAGCCTGGTCTTTCCGACAATGAGTGAGACTGTGTTTTCCCCCCTCATCCTGTGCTCCATTTTCATTTCGTTGAACTGGAGGTCCTGGGGGTCACCTGGGAGAATGATCTCCTTTCGTGTGTCACCCTCGGCCGAGCTGATTGTGAGGACTCTGTCGTCTCCAGCCAAGGCCAGAAGACCTTCATTGGACCAAGCTCCACAGACAACTCTTTTTTTGTGTTTTCCTATTATGGGAATTCTCCGGGCGTGCATGTGGTCGTAGAGAGCCAGATTCCCCTTCTGGGTGCCCACAGCCAAAAGACAACTGTGCTTTGCCCACATCAAGCAGGTCAGTCCATCCCTAACCCCAGCATCAATCTGTGATTTTTTGCCGGTTGTGGCATCCCACAGGGTTATGGTCGACGAGTTATTAGTTATCATTGCGAGAACATCACCATCTGAGTCCCATCCGAACCCAGTGCACAGTCCCATTATCTGAATTCGCTCCTGGATGTCTCCCTGTCTATCGTAGATGGAGACCACTCCATCGCACCCTGTCGTGGCCAGGTGAGTGCTGTTCCCCGGCCTCCAGGAGGTGAAGACACTCCCCGGGCCGTGGGGATGATCCAATTTGTAGAGCACCTGAGGGTATGTCTCAGTGAGTGTCAAGTGTCAGAGTTTATAACCTAGTTCTTTACCTTGTCCGATGTCATGATGTGAAGAGAGAGTTAATCCCACTGAGACGCTTCCCACACTCCGAATACGAGTACTCACAATTGGGTCACATTATACTTACTATGGGGATGAAAAGTTGTTTCTGATATTGATTTATTGAACCGGCTTGTCAACTACAGGTAAACGTTTCTTAGTACTTTCCATGTTTCCATTTCGTTTTCGAGCGTCGGAATCGCTGAATCGCGTTTACAAACACGCTTACCGCTGGCAACGGACTGGGGAGGATGGAGTGGGGAGAACAGAGTGCGGGAGGGGGAGTTTGAAGGGTTGTATTTCTGTTTAGACATCCGGTTTTGTTTGGAGAGACTGGTTGGATTGAATTTTTATTTTGAAGGTATTTTTGGTAAGTTAGCACTCGATTAACTAGAGTCTCCGACAATACTTGACTTTGTGAATGAAATGGTAATTTTTTAGCGCTGGTACACCAAAGATGGGAATTTATATAGCGTTCTACACTCTTGATATCACAGGAATCTAATGGAAAGGATTGGGAATAGGTAGGATGGAATCCGGAATTATCCTCAACATCAAATTTAGATGAAATTTTTACCGAAGATATTTATAGTGCAGATCCAGACTGAAACTTCAATAAAGCCACTTGGGGTAGACGAAATGGTTAATTTTGATACGAGTGCAGGAAAGTGGTTTTCGATGGAAGACGTGCAGTTACTCTTTCACACGTCAACAACACCTCGTCCATGAATGTCGAAAAGTATTTTCTATTATAATTGTTATTAATGAAAATTATAGTATATTTTCTGCCTACACGAACCAAAAGTGGGCATTTTAACCCCGCTTCGCTCGGTTATAAACGCTCACTTTAGTCCATTTTGGCAGAAAAATTGTACTCAACCCTCAGGAGGAGAATTAAAGAAGCATTCCCACGTGCTCACAATTTAAAAAATTGTAATTTTATCCGTGGGGACGACTTTTCCTCCCTAGGTGAGAAATATCCTATTCTCATCTAGGCAGGAAAATTAGACAATCGTCCTCACGTGCGGAGTATTGAGAAGCTAAATATAAGTGCCTCCAATCTGCAACGATCTTATCCGGTTTCCGTTGCGCGCAAGCGCCGCCGAAATCGCGAACTTCTCCTTCTTCTTTCGTCATTGATGTGCACGAGTAGCAGTGGGGATGTCTAGCCAAACATAAGTCGCGAAAGCCGATGTTGAACGAAGTGTCATACGGTCTACATTAGTCATTAAATGTCTCCCTGGAAATAGAAATTTAAGCAGCAAAGGCATCAGCTGTGCAACAGGTACAAAAAAAAAAATATTTTTGACGTTTAATTATGATAATTATATTGCTCTAGATGATAATTAGGTTTGTCATGACTTTCGCTGAGCTTTCTCAATCATTACTAAAATTAAAAAACTAAGAAGAAAAAATGATAAACTCATAATTAAAATATTAATAATCGTTGGAGGAGTTTATTCAAGGTCACGTTCAGCATAATAATCTTCTAGAGCGAAATGTTGTCATAATCGAAACGTAATCAAGATCCCCTGAAACTGACTCCTTTGAGAAAATTTGTTTTGCGAAAAATTGAATGTTTCTCTCACATAAATAAATAGTGGGTAAGAATAATTTATTTTCTGAGTGACATTGAAAGTAATTTTGTTCGCTAAAAAGTCACGACAGTCGCGAACACTAATCGAGCCAGTATGTCCACGATCATTAGGTATCGAGATGGATCATCAAGATCTCCAAAACTATCAGAGAGACCAGGCCCTCCAACTTCTGGAAGCACTGAGGGATGCCGCTACGCCGGAACAGAAGCTTGAAGTTCTCCAAAAACTCAAAAGCAACCCATCACTAATGGCGATATGTATGAAGCTAAAACCCGCTGAAGTGAGTTCCGTGGACGTCCCTCATCAGTTCTATCAGCAGCCTAATCCTGCATTCAAACAAGGGGAAGCAGCGATAGATTCGGCTGGTGGTTTAGCGCTCGGAGACAGTCCAATCACTTCTTCCATCGAAGAAACTCTTAAAACATTACTTACCATGAGCAAAACTCCGATGACACCGCAGAAGCAGCACCGAATTCTTAAAATTTTGAGTAATAATCCACAACTGAAGGTGATTTATATGGAGCTAATGCGGCTGTCGAGTGCCCAGCGAGATAAAGCACTCGGTCGCCTCCAGTTGGATACCGCCGACATACAGCACATGATGTCTGAGCTAGGATTAGATGATAACCAGAGTAACGACAATAAAACTTAATATAGATTCAAAGTATTAATCCAATATCTCTAATTTTTATTAATGTTAGAATCATTGTTTATAACAAATCATAAAATAATATTAGTTGAGGAGAACGTGGGAATTTTGTTGATGGAATGAGGAAAGTATGGTGCGTACGAAGAAGTCGTAATCTGTGACGCATTTCAGACATACTCGCACTAGTAGTCTGTTTAATTTTTTGTACGACGATATCAATGAAAAGACATCTAGCGAGTGCTCTTCCCGATGGGAAACTATCAAAACTTGCATTAAGAAAACAATCATTTTTTTAAACAATTAACTGGATTCTGCGAAGAAAAATTCCTCTCCTTTTGCATGTTTGACAACAGAATATCTTTTTAGGGTAAAGATTAAAGAAATTTTCATCAAAGTTTTCGACGTAATATCCTAAAGTCTTCAACAGACCCGAAAATCGAATCCTGACTGAGAGTAAACGCGCTTTGGTTTGTTAAAATAGCGATTTTGGATCTTATTGAGAATCATTTTTACAACAATTCGGAATTAGGTAGGGGGAATGCGTTCCACACTTTTTTTTACGGTAGGACAGTGAGATTAATGGGTGGAAAGGATTTTGGATAGGGGGGACCGGTTGTAATAATTAATCATCTCTAAATCGTCCTGAATGTTATGCATTGTTTGACCGTAGATAACGGTCAGCAGTGGGGATATCCGACCTGTTGAAATCATGCTCTAGGGAAAAAATTGAATGTTGTCAATCAAATACTATTTTTACAAGAATTTAAAGCGAATTTTTCTGTTGAAATTCCAAGTTGTCCAAACAATAAGTCCCGCAAAATTATATTTTTTGTTCAGTACGCACTCATATCAGAAAGTAGATTTACTGTTAAGTAAATAATGATTTTTCTTGCGATTAGTCCTGGAGATTTTTAGATGATTACACTTTTTTATTGATAAAAAAATATCTATTCATGGATTAATAAAAAATAAATAAGGATCTTCACGAATAGGCCACATCATCAGAAAGTAATCACAGGGATAAACTTGAGGTGAAAGGGAATTACTGTATCCATAACGAATTTGAGAATAATTTGAGAATAGTCTTCTCCCATAATTATCAAGTTTTTACTATAAACCTCTTGCATCGGATCTATCATTATTTTATGTAGCTAATGAAGTCTTTCCATCACGAAAAATTAATAATTGTGGAAGAGATAATTCTCCAATTTTTAGTAGACGCTGGAATTCCGTTTCTCCTCAATTCAAAATTTCATTCACTACTCAAAATAACGGCTTACCGTGCCTAGGAGTGTGAATTCCTACACTGGCAGCAGTAAACCTGCGTGAAAAATCAGCAGTTTATCTCTTCGTGTACATTGGGATTGCGAATAGACCTCCACTTGTTCAACGACATTCAGGAAATCAACCAGCTACCGACAACTTCGCCATCGACAAATTCCCCTCCAATACCTCCAGTGGATCATGCCATTCTCCTCCTTCTCCCTCCATTCAAACTCCTAGGAAAAAAATCGACGCATGTGCAGATTGTCTGTGTACAATTGTAAACTATGTAGTTGCCTATAGCAGCTATCACTCCCACCCGTGAATTTATCACTCCACCCTTATCGCGAGAAATAGAAAGAGAAAGGGGGTTGGTAAGGTGGAAGGGATTTTCTCCATGACACGAGTGTTGTGGGTGGATGGTAAGGCTTAGTAGAGCAGAGCGCGCACACCGCGATGCTTTGCAGTGTTGCTGACATTGCTCTGTACCTTGGGTTTAAAGTTATTCTTGTTCAAGTACTTCACTCTGCGGAGATTGTTATCGTCGGTGCTGCACTGCCACCGGGCGCAGGTTTGTACATCAATTCCAATCATCCGATCATTTCCCGCTTTCATTTCCGACACTCTCGAGTATTTATAATTGCGACAATGCACTCAGGGTCAATGCCTCGAAATAATTTATTAATTTATAGCACATACGGAGGGTTTCAGCTCCCTCGCACGACATTGATGTTCTCAGGAACTCTTCTGCCCCCAATTATTGACCACTCTTATCAAATCCAGCGGTTCAATGACCACTCGCATTGTTTTTACCGGCGCACTTTGGTCCGGAGTTGAGATTTCAACAGGTGGCAATTATTATTTTTTTTTTGCCTCCTGCACCCTCTGATCAGCCGAAAGTAGACGTGATTTGTAACGGAGTCGCCGGCGAATCTGGGGGATTTGAGTAGAACGAATGCCTGCAGGTGTCTACTGGTGAATCAATATCATTACCTTCTTCGGCCACGCGCTGCCATATACGTCGGCACTTTAACGTCGACCTCAACCTGCGGGGCATTATTGATGTGTTATGCACCAATTTTTCGGTTAACAGTGTTAGTGTGTTAATTGGCGAGTTTTTTTCGCTGTTCAGGGCAATTGGAATAAGAATAGCGAGAATTTTTAGGTAATATTGGAGAATTCATATGGAACTTGCCGATTGCGGAATCGAGGAGTACAATTGTAGTGACGGGATCGGGGTTTTTGGGATACGACGCGGTTACGGAACATTATTTATCATCGTATTTTTGTACGAAATGGGAAATATGAAACTTTAATTGGGGACATTCTCATAATTACTGACTCATATGAAATTTTTAGGTGGACGAATGTATTTAGTACCCTCATTTGGTCGATTTAAATTCAAATTTAATCAAAAGGTGCCAATAATTTTGGAATGTTGATATAATTCGGAAAATTTTGACGATAACAGTGACCCTGATGACGTGAGAATGATGTCGCTAGAGAAGGTCGATGAAATAATTTAACATTGGCATGAATGAGAATTGCGGGGAAGGACATTCACGTATATCGATATCCACAATCAAATCCCTGAAGTATTCAATAAATTAGCGGTTCTCAAGTACATATTACAATTAAAATTTAATAGAATGTGAATGTGATATTCAATATATAAAAATTGTCTACACCAAAATGCCGAACATCTGAAATTTCAAAAATCGTCTATTCGTCGAATGTCGCAAATTACGACTTTCAAAATTCTCAATTCGAGAGTTTAAACTATCCTTTTGAGATTTTCAAGTTTTAGCTCGAATTGGGATTTTAAAATGTCAAATTTACTTTTGAATATGTCAACTTCAGAATTTTTAATTTGACCTCGGGATTTCTACGATTTAATTTGGGACTTATGGAAGTCTCAATTCAGGACGTCCGTAAGTGCTCATTTGAGTCTGTAATGTTTTAATTAATGTTTTTTGTGCGAAATTAAAAATTTAGTTAAGTCAAATTGGCGGAATGAAGAGAAAAGTACATGAAAAGTGTAACCTCGAATTAAGTTTAAATTCACAAGATTAAAAATTCAAATGTAACTCAAATTCATCAAAAAATTAACACCGTAACTTTGTTACATCTAAGGCAAGTGATTTACTTGACTCTCGTATGAAGCAGTGAATGAGTAAATGGGATTGTTCGCGGAAAAATAATTTTTTTACACTGGAAGTGAAGAAATCCGCGTCTTCTATCGATTTAACACCTTCCTTGGGACCGCTAAAAATACACACGAGTGGCGAGTGATGGTTACAGTAGAGTTTTTGCGGAATTTATTTTTGCGTTTATTGCACTCGATTCGGGACTGACCAGTGGGAACAGTGATTTTGTGCGGTATGACGGACAATAATGGCAATGGACACAGCGGAACTCGCCCGGAGCATCTCTCCTGTATTTCCGGACAGGAAGCGTAAGCGGACCGTGGAAACAGGTCGCTCTCCAACACCTTCACAAATTTTGTTTTTTTTTCGTGGAGGTCTTCAGCGGAGATTCATTTGCGTTCTAATTCGACAGGACGTCATCTATCATTTTTTTGTGATTTTGGTAATCGCATGTTCACGAAGGGAACGGATTGATCCCGCCGGAAGCGATAAACCATCTTTTTTTTTTATAGATTAGGAAAATTTCCAAAATGAATATCGGCTGATGTTTTCTCGTAGAATCGTTCATGATGAAAGTACATCCGGCGAAATTAGATTTAAATCGCTTAAAACTCTTTATCTGTTATTTCGAGATTTATTTAATAAAGATTTGTTCGGGCGAATGGTTAAAAATGGGGACGAATTACTCAACTTATTACTCATTAAAGTTGTGGTAAATCGGTGAGATAGCACCTCTAAATTTTTCATTCGAAAACTGAGGCGAATGTTGATTTATTTTACATTGATCTGGTGGGTAATGTTGATAGCGTTGAAATCTGGTTAGTTTAAATGAATTGCTTTTGAGTTGTTCAAATGAATTGGTCACTTCAAGACATAACGCTTTGGAATTTTTTACACCGACGGAAACATTCTGTAGTAATACCACAGGATTTCCAAAATTATCGGATATTTTCCAATTGTTTTGTTGCGTAATAATGAGAGGCAGAAATTGTTCTCCGAAATAGTATATTGTGCAACTAGTGCGTAAAGTAGCACTTTTTCGCACGAGTGCTAGGCGATCACACGAGGCGAAAAAGGCGATACGCACGTGTTGCA